>CATNUY010000234.1:5000-139143 GCA_951217065.1 Baccha elongata
TGGTGGATGATCTTTCTGCACAGGCATTCCTGGATGCCTACAGTCGATTCACTTGTAGAAGAGGGCTTTGCAGGGACCTGTATAGCGACAATGGCATAACTTTTGTGGGAGCAAATCGCTTGCTGGAAGAAGATCTGGCTGCTTGGAATAACGACAATAACAAGCAGTCAGTGTGCGATATGGGTAGAAATTGGCACTTCATCACTCCAAGCGCTCCACACCAAGGAGGCCTATGGGAGGCCGCAGTCAAATCTGCCAAATACCATCTGGTTCGGTTAGTTGGCGCTCAACTTCTTTGGCACAATCAACTCCAAACTCTGGCAGCACGCATTGAAGCCTGCCTGAATTCAAGACCAAATACACCTCTTCACGATGATCCTGATGACAAGATGGCTTTAACACCGGGTGAATTTCAGATAGGAGCACAATTGATAGCAGTGCCAGAAACAACTTACAATGAAATCCCTTTTAATCGTCTGAAACACAGGCAATGGTTAAGGCAGATACATCAGAGGTTTTGGGAAAGATGGAGTGACGAATATTATTTGTCAACTTTGCAAACGAGAAGCAAGTGGCAACGACCGAAGGAGAACATAAAGATTGGTGATATTGTTTTAATCCGAAATGAAAATCTACCACCAACTCACTGGCAACTAGGACGAGTTGTTGAGGTGTACCCGGGCAGCGATGGACTAATACGTAATGCAACCATGAAAACCCAAAATGGTTTTTGCAAAAGGGCTGTACAAAAACTGTGTCCACTACTGGCGGCTACTTCACCTGATTCTATTGAGCCCATTGGCTCAACCGAGCAGGATGTTCAAAATTCACTTTAACTTTTTTACTTGTTGAAACTCAAATCATACTTAGCATTGCAAAATATTCATTTTCATTTTCAATTTTCGTTTTGATTTTGCTTATATTCAATTTGTCTGCCGAACAAATTAAATTTTCTTGAAATTTGGATTTTTTTTATTATTGTTCGAGAACCATCCTATACACTCTTTAAAACTAGAACTTTTATATCAGGAGATCATTATTTACTCACGCAAGTATTTAAAACAAAAACATTTCGTATAGGTTTTGATTATCCTCTTATAGAAATTTTATATTGGATATGGATTCGCTTCTGAGAGTTATTTTGCATTGCTCAAGTGTTCTAAGGGCCTAGAATTTACCCAATTGAATGGAATTTATTTTAACTTCTTTTCCTTCCGATGGAAACATACATAAGCAAGACACTTTTGGTGGCTAAAAATTAATTGCACCTTATTCATAAATAACAACAACTATAAAAAAAGGTACCTACTCGATTTATTTTAGTCCGTCAAACAGTTCTCATAGAAAAAATACCTATGACCGTAGTAAAATACTATTTTTTTTTACCACATCATGATCGCGTCAAACACAAAGAAAGTAGGAAGATACTTATCTATACTCCAAATGAAATATAAAATGGTCCCTAGAAAACATTTCGTGTAGACTTCAATTATCCTCTTTGGAATCCTTTTTATTTTTTAATGTCGACTGACCATTAGTTTCAACTCTCAAATGTGAATGTAGAAATATATAAAACTAAAAGAAGACACTGGACAGGTTAAGTGTTTAACAATTTATTTCACCATATTCATAAATAACAACTATAAAAAAAAACAATATATATACTTGTGGCGTAAGTCAAATATAAAGATAAAAAAAAAAAAATATTCATGGGTAACAAAGCAAATGAATTTTTTTATCAGTTAACGTTTGTGAAACATATACCTACACCTTCCATCATCGACGGTAACATCCCCTGAAAATTCCAATTAGAAAAATCAACCACTTAGGAAACTAGTTTTTAATGCTTATTGTTCATTCTTTTCTTCTCTCAGCCACCGATATGGATACCTACTCCTTTCGAAATAAAGTACACAACTCAGTCGCACGAAATTGCTCTTGTAGACTGTATGGGTTTGTAAAAAATATTTTACTGAATTATATTGAGAGGCGAAATGTATGAAAAATTCACATAAATTTTAGATCAAGTTGTATGACATCATCAGTTTTGACCCCATTTTTACAACCTTTTAATGCATTAATTTTAACCTTAGTTTTAGTTTTAGTTTCGTTTTACCATAATTATTTTACTTAATTTTAGCTTCGGTTTTACCTTCTTAACCTTTGTTTCTGAACCTACAAAAAATAACTACTGACGGTTGCTTTTCATCACATTAATTTATATATCTTTGGCTTTATTTTCACCTCAACTAATAAAATATTTTAAAATTTTTGCTTTAAATATTGCTCTTTTGAGCTTTTCTCTTTTAAAGAAAAATAGTTGCCAAGCTTCACAAAATGTATTTTTAATCTTATTAAACTGACTTAAAATTAATTTAATAGAGAGCAACCTTAGAACACTACTTTCCACCAAGCCAAGCGAAGTTGCAGTATATTTGTCAGATAGTGATCAACTAATTATAGTTGATGAACCTTAATTATTTATCCCACTGTTAGGGAGGTCCTAGCTCGATAAAGTTCTTCCGAATCGGAGAAAGCGCGTTTTTTAACCTAAATGCCTGTGGTAGTTTGAGGTGTAATAAATCAGAAGTAGGTGAATTAGTTACCAGATATAAAATTGTATTTAACGGAGATAAAAGAGATTTGATTTAAAAATATAAAGCCAATAGTGCTCAGTGCTCTCTCAGTTGCCATTCTGTATAGACGCTATTCTTAATTTTCTCCGTTATGGTTTTAATCTGTGCAAAATGTGACATTGCCATTAAACGTAATCACCCACGAGTTGTGTGTGAATTGTTTTGTGGCAAATTATTCATAAAAAAAAATTGATAATCATTTTCAAAATCTAAAATGTGTGCCACTACCACTAACACTGCATTAAAAAAAAGACATTATTGTAATCATTCAAAACTCTGAAATGGAAAAAATACCTTTCTCAGTTTCACCTAGTTCCATTGAAAATGAAGTGCTACCTGAGCTCACTACAGACAAGGAAATCTCAATAATCAATGACGATTTCTCTATTAATCTAGCCATGGATCCTCAGCTTTGGCCCAGATCAGTGCAAATAAAAAAATTTATCTCGCTGAGAAAAAACGAAGAGACACCGAGTCGAGTCGCAACAACATAACACTTTCATTTGTATTATCAGAACGTTGGAGGTCTACGTACTTAAATAAATAAACTTCATCTTTCTACATCATCATGCCAGTATGAAATTTTAACTTTTAATGAAAAATAGCTTACAAGCAAACATTATAATGCCGAACTTTTCGATTCTAAAAAATATTCAGTTTTCCGTAAAGATAGATGCTTAATAAAAAGTAGTTTAGCCAGAGGTGGCGGCGTTTTGATCGCTGTACATTCATCATTTTCCTGCTACGAAATTAAACTCTCTTCTTCATCTCCTGCTTTAACATCTAGCATCGAAATAAATCACATTGCTGTACGTGTTTTAATAAATAAAGACTGCGATTTAATAATATTATTAAGTTACATACCACCAGGTAGTTCTCTAGAATTGTTCAAAATTCATATTGAAAATTGTCGTTCCGTTCTGTCAACATTAAATAGTAATCAACATGTAATCATACTCGGTGATTTTAACCTTGGTTACATAAATTGGGTGTAGGACCCTGAAGAACTATTTCTATTGCCCCTTAATGTCAATAATGAATAAGAATATGAGTTAACCAATTCATTCTCAGAACACAATCTAATTCAAATAAATAGTTTGAAAAATAGTTATAGTTAAGGTCGTATTCTTGATCTCATATTTATTGATTTAGAATTTATTACCGATACAAAAGAATGTACAAGTCCTATTTTTCCTAATAGTATCCACAATATTGCTTTAAGTGTTCAAATTAGTATTTTTAATTATATGAAACCTGTAATGGGAAGAACAATCAGGCATTGTTCCTAAGACTCTTCTTCAAAATAACTCTAAGCCACCTGGGTACTATAAACGTTTATGTAATTTAAATAATAAACAAAAATAAATCATATAAATTATTTCGTAAACCTTCCTTTCATGTAAATCTTTGGAGTAACTACAAGAATTAGATTTTTTAAATAAGGTTTTATACAGAAATAACTTAATTCGTACAGAATCGAGCTTAAAGCTAAATAGTTAGTTCTTTTGGTCTTTCATAAATAGTAAAAAATGTTCAAATGGGATACCAAATTGCATGCAATACTAGGGAACCACATCTAGTAACCTTCTTACTGTTTGCAATATCTTTGGCAACTTTTTCCATTCTGTTTATACTCCTGAGTGTGTTTCTTTAAATTACTCCACTACTGCTTGCTCTAATTCAGTCAACATCGGTTGCTTAAATTTAAGCAACAGCGATGTTGATTTGGCATTAGTCGGTCTGAATGAGGATAATAAATCAGGACCCGATGGCATTCCACCAATTATATTGAAAAACTGTGCAGCTACCCTCTCGGGTCCATTTACATTGTTGCTTAATGGTTCACTTAATAAGGGTCTTTTTCTTGAAAATTTTGCATGTTATTCCTATTCATAAATCTGGATCCAAACAAGATGTTACAAGCTATCGTTCAATCAGCAAATTATCAACTATCCCCAAGATATTTGAAAAGATTGTATACGGTAGACTTACTTATGTTTTAAAAGAAATCATTTCTCCATTTCAACATGGATTTGTTGCTGGTAGGTCAACGTCAACAAATCTTTCGTCAACAAATCTTTCAATAGAGTCAACCATTATATTATATTATTAAAAAAGCTGGAATCCATTGGCTTTCACTCAAATATTTTAATGTGGACCTGAAAGGTTTCAGTTTCAGTTTCAGATTTATTGGTAGGTACAGTAAGACTGAGTCTTTTATAGTACAATAGATATTAGTAATAATAAATAAATAATATGTAATAATATTTTGAATTAAGATACAAATTATACATTTAAAGATACAATAAAAAATACAAATAGCTATTACATTTTAATTTAATTCTTGAATAATTATATTAAGTTTTATTAATAAGCACACAGGTTATCATTTGCCTTAAAAAGGTAATATAGGTATATTTTATTTAAAATGATTCTTCATTTAGAAACATATATTTTTCCTTTATTACTCTTCCTTGTTTTTGACCTTACAATACATATTTGTTTTAATGTACGTCCGAAAAGAGTTTAAATACATCTCGTTTGAAGTTTGCGATTTCTCTTACTTGCTTTAAGTTAGCCGGCAAGGAATCCCAAAGGCGAATCCCATGTACAAAAAATAATCGCGAGCTGTTTAAATAATTATACGTAGGTAACATAGAGTACCGATCTGCATACCATCGCATGCACATGTGTCGTAAAAGTGTCTGGTCTAAAGTCTTTTTTGTTTGCTATGTTTAAATTAATAATCAAAAAATAAGGCACGAGTACGATAACCTTGGCGCCAAGAATTGATAACTGTTTTTTGTAGAACAGATCAATTCAAGCATTTTTTTTAATGGTTGGGGGGTCTATCTCCCTCCGTTTGGGCGGGAGGGGCAATTTATCAAAAACAGTGCTAAAAATTTAAAACAAATATTAAAAAATAACGGTAATACTTACAACTAAATTTTATTTTTTTTTTTAAAGCCAATACTTTTTTCTATTAGATGTTTTTTAAATCAAGTGAAACCTATGCATAGTCTTTGAAAAAACGGACTTTAAACTCAAAAATTGCGAAAAAAAAGGTAAAAAAAAAAAATTTTAAGTGTGATTTTTCAAAACTGTTAATTAAAATACTACCTTTTTTTTATAAAATTCGTTGCTCATATTAATTTTCAATCATAAACTGAAAACAAAATGATTTTATGCTTTCTGGTTTTTGAGAAAATGGAAAATTACTAAAACTACTTTCTTATAAGAGTTTTCGGCACGAGTACGATAACTTTGGCGCCAGGAATTGATAGCTGTTTTTTGTAGAACAGATCAATACAAGCATTTTTACTATGGGTGGGGTCTATCTCCCTCCGTTTTGGCGGGAAAGGCAATTTTATAAAAACAGTGCTAAAAATTTTAAACAAATATTAATAAGTAACGGTAATACTTACAACTAACTATTATATCTTTTTTTAAAGTCAATACTTTTTTCTATTAGATGTTTTTTAAATCAAGTGAAACCTATGCATAGTCTTTGGAAAAACGGACTTTAAACTCAAAAATTGCGAAAAAAAAGGTAAAACAAAAACTTTGAAGTGTGATTTTTCAAAACTGTAAAATAAAATACAACTTTTTTATATAAAATTCGTTGCTCATATTAATTTTAAATCATAAACTGAAAACAAAATGATTTTATGTTTTCTGGTTTTTACCTTTTTCTCGTGTAAAAATAGTCCAGTTAAAGAAAAGACCCCAAGAAGAACGAGAATGCCAACTGGGACGGTCTCAATAATTTTTCCAGAAACTTTAACTGGTCATTATGCTTCCTCGATAATGACGTAGACTCCAGTACTGATATGGTCACAAATATTATTCTTCTCGGAATAAAATATTTCATTCCTAATAGGTCAATAAGCATCAAACCTAAAGAAAACTCGTGGTTCGATTAGAGCTGTAAAGAGGCTATCAGGTTGAGAGAAGTAAGTTTTCGTTGTTACAAAGCCAACCCTACTGAGGAAAACCGGAATAGTATAAAACAAACTACAAAGACCATGCTTTTTGACATTCCTAATAGGTCAAAAAGCATCAAACCTAAAGAAAACTCGTGGTTCGATTCGAGCTGTAAAGACGCTATCAGGTTGAGAGAAGTAAGTTTCCGTTTATATCTTTTTTTATATCTTTTTTTAAAGCCAATACTTTTTTCTATTAGATGTTTTTTAAATCAAGTGAAACCTATGCATAGTCTTTGGAAAAACGGACTTTAAACTCAAAAATTGCGAAAAAAAAGGTAAAAAAAAAACTTTGAAGTGTGATTTTTCAAAACTGTAAAATAAAATACTACTTTTTTATATAAAATTCGTTGCTCATATTAATTTTAAATCATAAACTGAAAACAAAATGATATTATGTTTTCTGGTTTTTGAGAAAATGGAAAATTACTTAAGCGTATAAACAATGAGGTATGTAAGGGGGGGCATGCTGCTCCCCTGCAACCCCCCTGCTTGGACACACTATAGGATTTGGGGTGGGTGCGAGGTTGGGTGTATGCAAAGTTTCTGTTGCATTTAAAGATGCCAAAGCACCATTACAAAAACGAACCCACGTACAACATTCACTTTAAAAAAAAAAAAAAAAAAAGAAAACTCTTATAAGAAAGTAGTTTTAGTAATTTTCCATTTTCTCAAAAACCAGAAAACATGCTATCATTTTGTTTTCAGTTTATGATTGAAAATTAATATGAGCAACGAATTTTATAAAAAAAGTAGTATTTTATTTTACAGTTTTGAAAAATCACACTTCAAAGTTTTTTTTACCTTTTTTTTCGCAATTTTTGAGTTTAAAGTCCGTTTTTTCAAAGACTATGCATATGTTTCACTTGATTAAAAAAACATCTAATAGAAAATAATATTGGCTTTAAAAACAGATATAAAACTTAGTTATAAGTATTACCGTTATTTTTTAATATTTGTTTTAAATTTTTAGCACTGTTTTTATAAAATTGCCCCTCCCGCCCAAACGGAGGGAGATAGACCCCCCCATCCGTAGTAAAAAATGCTTGTATTGAACTGTTCTACAAAAAACCGTTATCAATTCTTGGCGCCAAAGTAATCGTACTCTCCCCAAAAAAAAAATCCGCCGCGCGTGCATAAAAAAAAATAATTCAGTGCATTTACAAGTGCTGATCATCAAATCATAGGTTAGGTTAGGTTTATGTGGCTGTCAGGAAGACTACTGACACACTTAGACCACAGATAGGTCCTTTGTGATACCACGAAATGAGCGAGGGAGTATTTCTTTAATTAAACCAGTTGGAGCTTCTTATGAAGCGATGTAAAGATAGAATATCAACGTTCGACATATCGCTTGGATCGTCGAAAAAGAAATTACCCAGGTGTAATTTACGTCTTTGGGAGAGAGCTGGGCATGAACAGAGAAGATGGGTGATAGTCTCCTCCTCCTCCTCGTCCATGCAGCTTATGCAAAAATCATTAGAGAATACGCCAAGTCTTATGGCGTGTCTTCCTATGAGGCAGTGTCCGGTTATGACACCAATTACGGAGCTAAGATGTAATCTGCTCATAGATAACAAACATTTAGTACGTTTCTGATCTAATTTTGGCCAGATTTGTTTTGTCGCTACGCAGGTAGTAGTGTTTGTCCATCTTAAATTTGTTTTCTCTATGGCATCTAGTTTTAGCATGAGTTTGCTTGTAAAGATAGGTATACCAATATTCACCTTGTTAGGTAAAACCGGTAGTAGTGTTCCATTTCTGGCGAGTTCATCGGCTTTGCAGTTTCCCTCAATGTCTGTGTCCCGGCACCCAGAAAAGGTGAATATTGAACTGTTCTGCCATCTCCATGAGAGATGATCGACAGTCGCGGGCAGTTATTGAGTTTGTGGAAACAGCACTGATTGATTTAAGGGCTGCCTGACTGTCTGAAAATATACGGAGAACCGATACAGATATCACGTTTCCCTTAACCAGGATAATACCTCTTTAATCGCCAGAATTTCCGCTTGGAACACACTACAATGGTCAGGGAGACGGAAGGAGAGACTTAAATTTAGTCTGTCTGAGTACACGCCACCACCAACCCCATCTTTAGTTTTTGAGCCATCAGTATAAAAATGAACTGATTCATCTTTCAAGAATCTCTCATTTTCCCAAGTGGATCTTGGTGGGATGGTGACTTGAAAATTCTTGTCAAAAACTAGCTGGGGTATAGAGTAGTCGGAGTGACTTAGTTTTGGTCCGAATACTTTCAGAATAATGGAGTGACCAATTGAGTTATCGGTCCATTGAGAGATGGCTTTGAGACAAACGGCTGTGCTTGCGGCCGTTTGTTTGCTAAAAATATCAAGGGGTATGAGATTAAGTAGAATGTCAAGAGCAGCTGAAGATGTCGAACGGAGAGCTCCTGTGTAGGGCCAGTGGGTTATGTATGGGGATAAGCCCCATTTATTTCCGATAGCTTTTTTGCAAGAGAAGAGTGCTACTGTGGCTTTCCTAACTCTTTCCTGTATATTTGCTTTCCAATGTAGTTTTTTGTCCAGGATAAGACCTAGATATTTAGCTGCATCTGAAAACCTAAGTGGAGTTCCCGTAATTGATGGGGGACTTATTTGGGGAATTTTATATTTTCTTGTGAAGAGGACAAGTTCAGTTTTGTTTGGGTTTATACCCAGTCCGCATTTTTCTGCCCATTTGAGCATAATATTTAGAGCATTTTGCATTAATTCAACGAGAATTTGAGCATGTTTTCCCGATATTGCAATGGCAACATCGTCGGCATACGCGATCACTTTGAAACCTTCTTTTTCTAGGCTTTTTAACACCTCATTTACGACTATGTTCCATAGAAGTGGGGAAAGGACTCCGCCTTGAGGTGTACCTCTGCTGACAGATCTTCTTTCATGAGTGCCACCTAAAGATGAATTAATAATTCTACTTTCTAACATAAGATTATTTAGGTCATTCAGTGAACCATGTATATCTAGTTTCTTCAGTGACGCTGTGATTGCTTGATAGCTGACATTATTGAAGGCGCCTTCAATATCGAGAAATGCAACTAGAGTGTACTCTTTATGATGTAGTGAGTATTCGATGGTTCGTACCAGTGTATGTAAAGCCGTTTCTACCGATTTTCCTTTACAATAAGCGTGTTGTGCAGTAGATACCAGATTAGGATCTATAGCATTGCGCAGATGGATATCGATCAATCTCTCTAGGGTTTTGAGAAGGAACGATGATAGGCTGATTGGTCTGAGATCTTTAGGGTTAACCTGGGAGCATTTACCGGCTTTGGGTATAAAGACAACTTTTACCTCTCTCCATAAAGAGGGAATGTAAGTAAATTTTACGCAACCAATTAGGATGATCTCTAGGATAGGTGTTATGATATCCGAGGCAAATTGAAGCTCGGCAGGTATTATGCCGTCGGGTCCGGGAGATTTGTAAGGATCAAAGCTGTTTATAGCCCATTTCAGTTTATCCTTAGAAATCAGACCAACAATATTTGTATGTGTGTTGCTTGATAATAATGAATCAATGCTATTTATATTTTGTGAGCTACCTGGAAAATGGGATTCTAGTAGCAGGGTGAGCGATTCTTCGCAAGAATGGGTCCAAGAGCCGTTAGCTGTCTTTAAGGAGCTAGGCATTGTAGGATTTTTTGATAGAATTTTTCTTAATCGTGAAGCTTCTGAAGTTTCTTCTATTTTTCCACAGAAGTTCCTCCAGGACGTTCTTTTATTATTCCTTAATTCTTTTTTATAAATTTTTAGGGATTCTTTATAAAATTCCCAGTCCAGACTATCTCTAGAATGTTTAGCTCGGTTAAAAAGTTGTCTGCACTTTTTCCTGAGCAGTTCTAGACCCGAGTTCCACCAACGTGGTTTCTGTTTTCCTCTTATTTGAGTAAGGGGACAAGAAATGGCCATTGATTTATTGAGAGCTAGGGTGAGATCTTTGACTTTATCATCAAGATCATTTTTATTAGAAGGGATACTTAAGAGTGATGGTTTAACTAATCTTACTAAAGTTTCTCTATATAGTTGCCAGTTGGTTTTCCGATAATTTCGGAAGGCTGGCTGTTTTTTAGATTCTTCATCAAGACAAAATTGGATGTATCTGTGATCAGAGAACGAATGTTCCTTAGAAACTCTCCAGTTTTTGATCTTGTGATGAATCGTATCGGAGACAAGAGTGATATCTAGAACCTCTTGTTGGTTTTTGGTAATGAATGTTGGTTCATTGCCAATGTTACTTACTATAAGGTTAGTACTTAGAATAAAATCAAAAAGTGACTCACCTCTGTCATTTATGTCTGTACTTCCCCAGACGGTATGATGGGCATTAGCGTCACACCCGATTATAAGGCAGACTTTCTGTCGTTCTACTTCCCTGATTAGTTCCGCTGATGCTAACCAGTACGCCCCGTTATTGGTTTGTAGTCTAACTACGGTTACATCACGATCGCTGTAATCAGGGAGTAAATATACATTAATGCTACTTTTTACTAATATGCAAGATCTAGGGTCACCTTTATTTGATGCATACAGCAGGTAGTATCCGGGAGTCCTGAGTCCTTGAACAGTGGAATTGACAATCCAAGGTTCTTGGATCAGGACGATGTCTTCCCCTTTATTTTGTAGACGGAGAAGAAGGGAGGCCGAAGCCACTTTGGAGTGATGGGTGTTAATCTGTACTAACTGCACCATCTTGGTTACAGCTAGGTGGATCAACCCCCACCACAGTTTGGTCGAGATCTACATCGGAATCGAAATCCGATTTAAGAAGGTCGTCCTCATTGCAAGATGTTTCATTTGCGGAGTCAACAATATCCATGTCGGAGTGTTTGTCAACGTTAGGAGCCTCTTCGACAGATGGCGGTTTTATATAAATGGAGGACGACACAGTGGAGAAGGTGCATGGAGTATCTACCTCCATTGTCTGAAGGTCGATACCCGAGGCATGTTCCTTCTCTGCAAATACATCCTGTGATTTTGATGGCATCGCGTTCGATGCGTTTTCCTCGTCTTTTTTGTATACTTTTAGAGTTATGGTAGACCATCCAAAGCTAACCACACCTTGGGTTTCAGCCAATGGAGCCAAAGAGTCCTTATTTATCACCACTATGGCTGATCTATAAGAACCCCGTGGGTCTTCGAGCTTCGCAACCTTCCAGTCGTGAGTAGGCAAGGATGGATTACCATACTGTAGCATCTTGAGGATGATTTCTTTATTGGAGAGATCGGCCGGGACATTAGTGCGGGCTCTTGGTCTGCACGGGATATTCTCCTTTGCCACAACCTCGAGTTTTGCATTTGGCCATAGGCCCTCTAACCTGCTGAGAGCGAGTTTATACAGGTCACACTATCTCTCACTATCAAAGGCAACTAGCTTGACTCGACCTTGATACCATCCCGCATCCTAAAAAATTGCAGGTTTCCCTGGATTTTCTAGCATGAGGGTCCAGTATGAGGCTTGGAGTTTATTCAAAACCATTTGCCAATGATCGGGAGAGATCGCGCCATCTGCATTACTACTGTCGATGACAACTAGAATGGTTTTGTCTTTTAGCACGGCACTAAAGGACAGATCTTTCCTGGTAAAGGATGGAGCACCAGCGGTGTTCGCCTTTGGCCTTTTGGGTTCCGGAGTGGTTCCCTCGGAAGACCTTAATCGCTTTGACGTTAAGTCGCTGCAGGTCTGAAGTTGGGCTAATGTGTTTTTGGCCCAGGCAAGTTTTTCGGATTGCTTTGAGTCTAGTTCAGATGCTGGCAAGGCACTGATCACCTTCACTATTCTCGTAGCGTTCCTGAATTCCTTTTTCATTGTCATTTTCTTCCTCTTCTCGGTGGGAGTAGGTCTACATGACGTATTACCACTGCCATCGAGGAGGGGAGCCTCCGTTGTGTTCGGAAGAGATCTACCTTGTCTAGTGGTGGGACCAACAGTCGTGGTCGAACCTTGAGCCAGAGCAGTAACTCCCGAATACACAAGAGGTTTTGTACGGGCGGTTTGTGTGGGAGTTCCACTAAGGGCTGCGTTTTTCGCAGCAGAAGAGAGGTTGGCAAGACCCTTGTCAGCTTCTTTGAGTCCTACCGAGTTCGGAGTGGGTACGTTACCAGCGGGCAGATTGATATCTCCTCCGCAGGTAGTAGCGTCTAGACTGTGGGACGCTCCACAAACCCCGGGGTGGCTTGTTGACCTTTCCGGAAATTGTGGTCGTCACACCAGTCCTACCGCTATTTAAAGCTTTTTCAGTTGGAATAGCCAAAGTTTGTTTTTTGTTTGTGTTCGTGTTGTTATTTGTCACTGGCGACTTATCCTCTTTCGAGGCCAAGCCATCGCCGGCAGTCGTGAATCCTACCGACTTTTTAACCGATATCCCAGTTCGACTTTAATACTTTTTGTTTACTTTTTCCATATTTTTTTATTTTCCAAGTCTTCATACTTGTGTTTTGTTTTTGAGTTATGTTGGTTTGTGTGGCTCTGTAGCTGGATTGCTAGAGAACCCCACAATTAAGCACCCCCACCACGACAAGGTCAACTCATAGGGGGTGATCTTCAAATCATGATCATATTGAAAGTGCTCCATTAATGAAATCTATATACCTACATTATACACATATACCTACAATTAATTATAAAAGTCCATATCAGCCCATACAACTCAAATAAAAAAAACACACGAGCCGAAATTCTTTTTTTCTTGAGCCTCGCTTTTCACAGTTACTTTTCATTTGATTATTGATTGCACTGTGTGACTCTCTCATGCAAGGCAAGCAAATATCAAGTTTAAATAATATTACATGCATAACTGAGAATTTTCATAATTTTCCAGGGGCGGATCAATACATATTGCTACTAAGGCCTAACATTAGTAGTAATGTGTTATTGAAAAGTTCTTTTGGTTTTTTAGTACAAATTCTCAGTTTAGATTATTTTTGTAATTTGTTTTTTTTTTGTGTTTTAATTTTATAATGGAGGATAAATTTAGGGTTGATTTTAGCAACATTCGGGGGCTAAGATCGAATATCGTCTCTGCGTTTGTCCATACTGTAGTATACAGGCCAGCCGTTTTGGCACTAAGTGAAACCCAAGTAGGTGTTAATACTGATCCTGTAGAATTTAAACTCAACGGGTATATCTTAGTGCCATTATTCCTCTCGTACCATGGTCTCGCCGTCTATATTAGAAATGACGTTGCTTACAAACTTCAACCGCAATACGGTTCTTGTTTGAACTCGTTCTTTAGTTTTATGTGGTTAAAATTTACCCTGAATAAGCATTTAATTTTTATATGTCTAATTTATCGGAGCCCAAATTTTGACAGCAATTCAACTTTTCACGAATTTGATGCGCTGTCTGACTCCATTCAAAGAATTGTTGCCCATTATCCTCTCACTGAAATCGTAATTGCGGGCGATTTCAATGTACACAATTCTAGTGGGCTTCGCTTTTCTGGCTAGACGACACCCGAAGGTAGGTATGTCGAGCTCTTTGCTGAGTTAAACAACTTTACTCAACTTGTCCACGAGCCAACACGAGTTCCTGACGTTGCAGGTCACTTGTTTCTTACCTAGACTGGTTTCTTACCTCTCATCCTGATAAATACACTATAAACGGAAAATCATCTCTAGGTAAGTCAGACCATTGTGTCGTATCGACAAAATTCTCGTGTAAAAATAGTCCAGTTAAAGAAAAGACCCCAAGAAGAACGAGAATGCCAACTGGGACGGTCTCAATGATTTTTCCAGAAACTTTAACTGGTCATTATGCTGGTCATTATGTCATTATGCACAAATATTATTCTTCTCGGAATAAAATATTTCATTCCTAATAGGTCAAAAAGCATCAAACCTAAAGAAAACTCGTGGTTCGATTAGAGCTGTAAAGAGGCTATCAGGTTGAGAGAAGTAAGTTTCCGTTGTTACAAAGCCAACCCTACTGAGGAAAACCGGAATAATATAAAACAAACTACAAAGATCTGCAACGGTCATATTCGACGAACCGAATTTCTACATGAACAAAAATTACGTCAAAAAATACTGCAATGTCCCAAAGGCAGTAAATATTTTTGGTCGTTTGTAAGAAACATACGAAATTCAACTTCTTCCTCGGTTCCGACACTCATCTCAAACGACACCCCTGTGGTCAGCTCACAAGGAAAAGCAAATTTGTTTGCAGCTCAGTTTGCTGCTTACTCCACGCTGCCACATTGTGATATGATACCTCCTGTACTTGAGAGCGTAAACGGTTTTATGGGGCGAATCTTCTTTCGCACTCGTACAGTTGCAAGAGTTCTCAAGGATCTCGACATACACAAATCCGCTATTTCGGATAGTATTTCCCCCATTATTCTGAAGAGGTGTGCTTCCACGCTGGCAAAACCATTGTGTAAGCTTTTCCATCTGTCCTATTCTACTGGTCTCTTCCCGAGTGGATGGAAAACAGCATTTGTCCAGCCCGTCCTTAAAAAAGGCGAATCTTCTTCCCCCTCCAATTTTCTACCGATTGCACTTACGTCCCTTCTTTCTTAGGTCATGGAAACGCTGATAAACTATCAGCTGAAGAAATATCTCGAAGAACGAAAGCTTCTTAATGACCGGCGGTACGGTTTTCGTAGCAATAGGTGCACTGGTGATCTGATGGCTTATCTAACCGAAAAGTGGAACCAATCTTTACATCGTTTTGGTGAAAGTAAGATTATTGCGCTTGATATTTCAAAAGCATTTGATAGAGTTTGGCATCAAGCTCTTTTTTCGAAAATGCATGCTTTCGGTATTGATGAATCTCTTGTTCGTTTTATTAGAAGTTACCTTTCGGACAGTTCAATACAAGTTGTACTGGATGGTTTCAAGTCTGAAATCTTCAATATAAATGCTGGTGTGCCCCATGATCTTTTGTCTGAAACTTCTAATCCACTAAATTGTTTCGCTGACAACAGCACCCTCAGCTTTTCATATTCGTTTCCAGATTCACAACCCTTCGGTTGTGGAACTGGAGCGGCAGCGTATGATAAGCGCATTAAATTCCGATCTTCGCAGCATTGTTCAATGGGGAATTAACAACGGCGTGGAATTTAATGCTTCTAAAACTCAATGTTGTCTTTTATCGTTAAAGCTTAACTTACCCCTTATGCCACTATCTATGAGTGGCACTTGTATAGACGAAACTGAAAAGCTTTCCATTCTCGGTATGTGTGTTACCAACCACCTTCTGTGGAATGATCACATATTTGATGTCGCCAAAAACGCTGCGAAATTCTTAGGTTTCTTATGACGATGAAAGAAATTTTTTTCTCCCAATGATCTGGCTGTTTTCTATAAGGCGTATATTCGTCCAAAACTAGAGTACAATTCTCATGTCTGGGCAGGAGCTCCTGTATCTTATTTGAATCTCCTAGTTCGAATTCAGAAAAGAGCGTTAAAAATGATAGGGGACAGGATTATAACGGAAACATTTGTGTCCCTTGAACACCGCCGAAATGTTTCTTGCCTCTCCATGCCCATGAGTTCACCCTTGAGCTAAACTTCGGACAAACAGTTAAGTACAGAGACTCTTTTTTTAGCCGCACTACATGAATGTGGAATGCTTTACCTGGCTCTGTTTTTCCCCTCCACTTTAATCTTCAAGCATTCAAAACCAATGTGCATCGGTATCTCCTTTCAACCAGTATCCAATTTTCCTAAACGCTCGTACTATGTTAATCATATAAAGGGTATTCATAATCCCTTGAGTGCGAGTTATAAACACTCAACTGTACCTCAAACAGAAATAAGAGGAAACAATAAAATAAATATAATCGCTAATGTACTAGTCTACAAGCATTCAAATAAACAAGCATCCAAATAAAGTTATAAACACTCAACTGTACCTCAAACAGAAATAAGAGAAAACAATAACATAAACAGGATCGCTAATGTACTAATCTACAGGCATCCAAATAAATAAGCATCCTATAATAAAGATTACCACGGCTAAAAAGATAACAAACAGATATTTTATGATCAACAAAACAAGATGATAAATACAAAGTAAGATACAAAAAGTAATAAACAAGCATCCTATAATAAAGATTACCACGGGTAAAAAGATAACAAACAGATATTTTATGATCAACCAAACAAGATGATAAATACAAAGTAAGAATTAACCAAGACAAACAAAAACCCTGAAGACAAGAAAACTAACTCATCAAGACAAGAATATAAAAAGACACAACGCAGAAGGAGTTTCGAGTAGTTGCCGAGTAGTATGTAAGAAACTATGTAAGAATTATTGTCTAAAAATATTTAATTTGTTAAGTGAAAAATAAAGTTTATATTTAAAAATATATTTTTTTTAAATGACTTTTTATCGCGACGAATAAATATAATTGGGGGCTCAACCGGGATAGCTCATTATTAACGTAAAAAGTGAAAGTGAAAAGAATAGTCAAATCTGCATAAGTATTTGTAGATACAATTAAGGCTTAAAAAAATTCAAAGTGAAATTGAAGCTATCAGCCAAATTTGTTAATTAAAAGGAGAAAGCCTTGAGCTCCTACATTGTCCACACCATCGGACTAATTATGGTATAAATGAGCCGCTTACCCGCATGTGCAGGCTTTTCATTTAAATTCTGAAATGATTGATTTTAATGACAATAAAATAAATCTTAAGAACGTACTTAAAACCAGTGCTCCACGCTTTTAGTTCATGTTTTATGTATTTTGTATTGTTAAATTATATGTTTTATTGTATTATAGTGCTTGTGTTATTGTTGTCATTTGTTTTACATTACTAACAACTAACACCAGCACTAAGTGATGAGCCAGTGGAACACATATAATGTGTTGGCAAATCTTTGTTCATAAGCTGAAGCTTGCTCTAAGCTCCTTATGAACAGGATCTGATAGTGTAAAAAAAAAAAAAAAAACAAAGTATCCTGAAAGTGTGAACAATTATGAACTAAAAGGAAGAAACCAGCAAAGTGATTCCCGTTCGGTCTATAAAGAGCCAGTATCCAGCAACAGATTGGAGAACAGCATTCTGAGAAGCAGAAGCAATTATCGTAAGAAATTATTTTTAAGAAGTGAAACCAAAATTGTTAAAATGACAATTACAACTATAGACATAAAACAAAATAATTGAATAAGCTGTTGAACAGGCTTCTTACTTCTCAGCAGCAAAATCAGATAGATGAATTAACAAAAAAAATGAGAAAATTTAACAGTTAAAAATTTTAATTTTAATTTTTTAAAATTTATTTTACGGCGTTTTAAAAAAAAGGAGTTGACAAAAAAAGTCATGTTTTCTTCTTGGCTCCAGCCTTCTTTTCTGTCTGTCCTTTTTCAGAACACGTGTGGTTCCGTCGCTCTTTGTCCTCTTCTTAAGAGCATTGAAAGCGACCGTCAGAAGCTTATTTCTCTGGCGTTTAGCATATCGCAGCTTGAACCTGTCGAAATCATTCAGACGGGTACGCTTGCAAATGTTTGTTGATTTAACAGACCACGCTGTCTGCTTCCATTTGGCCTTCAAGTCATTGTCCTCCCAAGCCTTTCGGACAATCCTGGTTGGGGCTGCGCAAGGGAACTTGATGCGGTATTTGGTCAAGTGAAGGTGGTAAAGCCTGTGTTCTTGACGTGGTACACCAGTCAATGGGCCATCAACAAGTACCCTATTTTGGTCGATAACATCGGCAATAGTGATGAGGCGTATCTTCAAAGGACCAGCCGAACACTTGGCAACTCGGCCTGTCTATACGAATCTTTGGAAAGGCATGGCTTACCAGAAAGAAAGGTAATAGACTATAAAAAACAAACGATGGATCCACAATTACCAGACAATGAAAGTCTTGATGTTATTAAAAGTCTACCAACTTTTGAAGGTAGCAATGAGGGATATGTGATTTGGCGAGAAGTTTGTCAAAATAGTATGAGTCTGTACACTCCTTGTAGTAAACGATATTTTGCTGCATTAAGCATAATGAAAATTAAAATATTTGGCCATGAAAATTCAGTTCTTACCCGTCATGGTACGGTACTAAACCTTGAAGCCATTTTAAGAAGATTAGATTTCGCCTACGCGGATAAAAGACCAATACATGTTTTAAATCATGAATTAAGTATGATAACACAGGGCAAAAACACGTTAATAGAATTCTATAATGAAGTTACAGAAAAATTGACATTGATAATAAATAAAGTTATAATGACAAATGGTACAAAAAGTGAAACCACTGAGAAATTCAATGAATCATATAGGAAAAATGCATTAATAGCATTTATAAATGGTCTTCATCAGCCAATGTCCGATACAGTATTTAGTATGAAACTTGAAGATTTGCCCAATGCATTCGCTCAGGCTCAAGAGTTAGAAAGCAACAAAACTAGAAGTAGATTTCTGAATCAATACAATCAAAGAAATAATATTAGAGACGAAACAAACGGTAATATATGAAGATACCAACAAAAACCCCAACATAGTAATCAACAAACAAATAGGGCTAGTCAACAGAGACCAGATCCAATGGAATTAGGATCTTCAGCTTATAGAAAAGTAACCCCACAGGAAATGCAAAGGTTTAGACAAGTACATAACAATCAGAATAATCCATTTAGGAATACTAACATTCAATTTAATCAAAACAGGAATTTTAATAGAAATTACCATCATAATAATAATCAGAATGATAATTTTAAAAGAGAAAGAGAACAAAGTGTTCAATTAAGCTCCCAACCACCAAACAAAGTAAGGATAAACAACATCCAAGAGAATCATTTTTTAGACGGAACGTGGGATTACCCCACATATACAGAAGAATAAATAACAAATGGTTAAAAATATTAATAGACACTGGAGCAACATCTTGTTACACGTCTCCAAAAATATATGTATAGTGATAGGAAAACTTTGGAAATTAATAAAAGAGCACAAACCGTGAATGGATTCACATTTATTAGATATTATTATGAAATATATATTTTTGATAGAATGGTTCGATTTTACGAAATTGAGAACCTAGAAGCAGATTGCTTGATAGGTTACAATCTTTTGCGAAGTGCACATATAAATTTAAATTTAGAAAGAAATTTATTGATATACAATAATACAGCAGAAAGGATGTTCATGGATGGTGAACCATTACCATGGGAGAATAATAGAACACAAACAGGAAATGAAATTAAAGTTACCTTAGAGTCATCAAATACGACTGACTCACGTTCTATTTACAGTCTCGAACCACGCCTTAATAACCAAGTACTTGGAAAAGTACTATCAGATCCAAATGTTGATGTTTTGAACAAACAAATTCGTTCCATTATCCATGAAATACATTCAAAAATAAATATAACATTGCCATTCCGTACAGATGTGGTATCAGAAATAAAAACTAATATAGAAACACCAATATGGACAAAACAGTATCCATATCCATTAAGTGCTTCAGAATTTATAAATAAAGAAATAAGTAAATTACTGAAAGATAATATAATTAGCCAAGTAAAAGTCCATATTCAAGTATGGGTAGTACCAAAAAAAGGGTTCAACGAAGATGGAACACCTAAGAGCAGGTTAGTCATCGACTTTAAGAAACTCAACGAACAAACTATAAGTGACAAATATCCAATCCCAGACACAAATGTTTTTTTAAGCAATTTGGGTAAATCTAAATACTTTTCAACGATAGATTTGGAAAGTGGATTTCATCAGATATTAATGAAAGAATCTGATATTCAAAAGACATCATTTTCCGTGAATAATGGTAAATACGAATATATACGCTTGCCTTTTGGTCTAAAGAACGCACCTTCTATATTCCAAAGAGCCATGGATGATATCCTTAAGCCATTGAATCGGAAAATTCTGTCATGTATACATTGACGACATTATAGTTTTTTCAAAAAATATTGAAGAACATACTCATCGCCTAAACGAAATAATAAAAATATTAAAAGAAGCAAACATGAAAATATCTATAGAAAAATCTAAATTTTATCAAACAGAGGTAGAATTTTTGGGATATGTTATCAGTGAAAATATAATCACTACTGATCCTAAGAAAATCAACACAATTAAAGAATATCCAGAACCAGAAACTCTTAGGCAATTAAGAAGCTTCTTAGGTATGACAGGGTACTATCGTAAATTTATACAAAACTATGCTCAGATAACTAAACCCTTAACAATTCATTTAAATGGAGAAAATGGAAAGATATCGAAAAACCAGAGCAAGAAATGTAATATAAACATTGGCGAGAAGGATAGACAAGCATTTAATAAACTTAAAAAATATTTAATCGAGAATGTAAGGTTAAAACAACCAGATTTTCAGAAAAAATTTATATTAACTACTGATGCCAGTAATGATGCAATCGGAGGAGTTTTATCACAAGACGATAAACCAATTATATTCATTTCGAAAACGCTGAATATAATAGAGAAAAATTATGCAACAAACGAAAAAGAACTTTGGACTATAGTATATGCTCTAAAGAATTTAAGAAATTATTTGTCCGGAGTTGCAAGCCTAGAAATACATACTGATCATCAACCACTTACGTACTCAGTATCAAAAAGAAACCCTAATATAAAAATGAAGCGATGGCATGCTATAATTGAAGAATGTGCACCAAAAATGATATAAAAACTAGGTAAAGATAACGTTGTCGCAGATGCGCTAAGCCGACAAAACCTAAATAATCTTACAAATTCAAGTAAAATTATTCACTCCGCTGAAAGCAGAGTTGCCTGCCTGTTAATTGTTTTAAGCAACAGATAATATTAAATAAATCGAATATAAGCTCAGACAGTATTGAGACTTGTTTTAATAAACTAAAGAGGTATACAATAACATATACAAACACTGATAAGGTCATCAATCTATTTAAAAAATATATAGTTCCAGGCACAGTCTGCAAGTTAAGAAGTCTTAATTACCCAGTAATGGTAATTAAAATCGTGCCGAAGATGCAGAAATCACAAACAGCCTACTAAGCACGTTCCGGGATCATATTGCACCTATCCAGAATCCCGATGAGATCATCATCAACATATGGTTTCATAGTTTTAAGATAAGTAATTTGTCATAAGTAAGAACAAAGGAAATCTTTGTATAAGAAGTGCTCTCCAGAGTATTAAGCTTGCTTGTTCAATTTGTGTGTCATTTAGAGTGCAACTCAGAACATCTTTGTGTATCTTAATATTAAGTTAGAAGTGTAAGAATAAAATAAAATCTTTTTTAAAACTTACTCTACGTAAGAGCTAATTTAATTGGCGACCGTGACAGGACGATCAGCTTTTTCTGTTAACCTGAAAAAAACAAGTAAGGGAAAAAACTATCGTCTTCGTGAGTGACAAAGTGAAGTGTTACTACGAACATTCAAAAAATAAATACCTTTCAAAGAAAAGGGAAAAAATTAATTAAAAAAAAAAAGTATCCTTCATAAAAGGGAGAAAAATAAAAAAAGAATCCTTCATAAAAAGGAGAAAAATCAAATAAGTATGCTTCATAAAAAAGGAGCAAAATCAAAAAAGTATCCTTATATAAAAAGGAGAAAAAGTGTACAAATAAAAAAAGAAGTAAAAAAAAATTAAATAGTGAAAAAAAAAGTGAAAGAAAAATTCGAATTTTTCTGTGTATTAAAAATAATTTTAAATGGAAAAACAACCCAGTATTGAGAAAGCGAAAAAACTCATAGTGAGGGTTAACAAAATTAAAAAAGTATTCAAGGAATACAAAGAAGACGTTGAGAACAACAACGTCCAGTGAAAAATAAAAATAAAAAAAACTGAGTGCTAATAACGAATAATAATAACAAAACATTATTAAAAATAATAATAAGAATAATAAAAGAATAAAAATCCTTGTGTTAGTGAGGAAAAAATAAATAAATAAAAAGCAAACAAAGTGTTATTAATAAATAATAAAAAAAATAAAAATTAAAAAAAAAACATTAACAAAAATTAAAAACAAATAAACAAAAGTGCAAAGTGAAATATATTCAGGCCCAACTGAATAAATGAACAATTAGTCACCAGATCACCAGTACAACCCGAGAAGCAGCCGAGTACAGACAACTTTTCATCAAGCAGCAGTAGAAGCATAATATTATAAGTAAAACATTTTACGCTTAAGAATCTAATTAAAATATAAATTATTAAATTATGAATTAACATTTTTTATAAAAATCATTTGAGAAACGCATTAAAAAAAATAAAATAAAAACTGGACGATTTATTAAGAAAATTTAACAATTTGAATATAAGAAAAAGACAATTAGAAAACGAAGAAAACAAAATGCCTGTAACACAAGAAGTGCAAGATTTAGTGTCTCAGCTATTAGCTGAACAATCAGTTTCCCTACGTGCGGAAATTAATCAATTAAAAACGACTTTAGAGGCCGTGACAATCTCAAATTTAGTGACAGAATACGAAAAACAAACTATAACAGACGGAGTAGAGTGTAACGAGACACTCGATGTAATTAGATCTTTGCCTGAGTTTTCAGGGCAAAACTTAAATTTCTATGTAAGTTGGGGGGAAGCCGCACACAACTCTATTTCGTTATACAATAAAGGAAGTAGAAGGTATTTCGCTGCATTGACCAAATTTCGAAACAAAATAACACATAACGCTAACGACATACTGACGAACCACGGTACTGTCTTGAATTTCGACGCAATTATATCACGTCTCGATTTCGCTTATGCAGATAAAAGACCAGCTCACGTTATAGAGCAAGAATTGAGTGTATTACGACAAGGTAATACAAGTCTGATAGATTATTTCAATCGTGAACGTAAAATTAACACTACTTATTAATAAAACCATTATGTCTCATGGTAACGACTCGTCCTTAACAAAGGAATTGAATAACGCTCATCGACGAAATGCTCTCCGAGTATTCATAACGGGATTAAATCCTCCATTGTCCGACATACTATTTTCTCTCTCTCCCGACGATCTACCTTGCGCTTTAGGGAAAGCACAAGAGCTAGAATCTAATAATATACGAACACAATTTGCTCTAAAATTCAGCAGAGCTCATGCTAACTCACATTCCACTGACTCAAAAGCTCAGAATACATTGAGATTTTCTCCACGGAATCAGCATAATAACAACCAACAAAGGAAACCAGAACCTATGGATTTAGGCAGTTCTAACCATAGGCCAATAATCGATCAAAAACTATTCGAAAATCAGAAAAGACAATACAACCCCTTTAACCAAAACCATGTTAATAATAATTTCCAAAACAACCAGCCTCGATGGCAAAAACCAACATTTAATACGTTCAACAACCCCCAAAGACCAATATTTAAAAGAGAACGTAACGACAGTCTGCAACAAAGTTTGCAAAAACCCCCACAGAAGATGGAACGAATTAACAATCTAAATGAGGAAAAAGAAACTTTTTTAGATCCGCGCACGGACTACTCCGTATACGAAGAATCATTAATAACAAACGAATTAAAATTTTAATAGATACCGGAGCTAGTTGTAATTACTGTAAAGCAGGTATCCTCGATTTTCGACAGAAACTAATAATAAAAAAGAAAGCAATAACGGTTAACTCCGAAATTATAATAGAATATTTTTATGAAGCTAGAATTTTTGACCAAATAATAAGAGTATATGAAATAAAAGATTTAGAATACGACATTCTAATAGGTAGTAAGACGTTAAGACAGGTAGGAGCAAATATAGATTACGCTAACGATTTGCTCATAATAAATAATAAAAGAGAAAGACTCTTTTATGAATATTTCCTAATTTACATAATAGTTATAACAAATTTAAATATAGAAGATTTGAGATCTAAGGTTATCTCATACATACAACGGGAACAAAAAGATATAAATACAAATCTGCTATTTAGAACAGATGTAGTTGCTAAAATAAGAACTACAACAGATAAAGCGATATGGTCAAAACAATACCCATATCCCCTCAGTGTGAATAATTTTGTCAATAAGGAAATTGAGAAATTGTTAAAGAATAATATAATTCGCCCGAGTAAATCCCCATATAACAGTCCAGTTTGGGTGGTTCCCAAAAAAGGATTTAATGAAGATGGCACAGCAAAACATAGAATGGTGATTGATTTTAAGAAATTAAATGAGTAATTTAGGTAAAGCCAAATATTTCAGTTCTATTGATTTGGAATCAGGGTTTCATCAAATAAAGATGAAAACTCAAGACATAGAAAAGACAAGTTTCAGTATAAATAACGGTAAATACAATACCGAGTATTTTTCATAGGGCTATGGATGACATACTACGTCCATATATAGGAAAGTTCTGCCATGTGTATATTGATGACATCATCATATTTTCAAATACATTACAAGAACATACCACACATATCTTTACGATAATTAATACGCTTAAAGAAGCGCATATGAAAATATCTTTAGAAAAAAGCTCGTTTTATAACGATCAAATTGAGTTTTTAGGTTATGTGGTAGCACATAATATCATTAAGACTAACAGTAATAAATTAAAAACGATAAACGAATATCCATTACCAACTACTTTAAGGCAGTTACAGAGTTTCCTAGGAATTATTGGATATTATAGAAAGTTTATAAAAAATTACGCTCAGATTTCAAAACCGCTAACAAAGTATTTGTCAAGTGAAAACGGTCAAGTTTCCACGCACGTTGCAAAGAAAACGGTAGTAAATCTAGATAAGAGTGCAATTCAAGCTTTCAAAATATTGAAGGAACACCTTCAATCCCAGGTTGAACTAAATCAACCAGATTATACGAAAAAATTTGTTCTGACAACAGATGCGTCTGACGATGCAGTGGGAGCAGTATTATCTCAAGATAATAAACCCATAACTTTCATTAGTAAAGCACTAGATAGTACAGAACGATCATATGCGGCAAATGAAAAAGAACTATATGCGATAGTTTATGCCTTAAAATCTAAGAAATTACTTATATGGTGTTACGAATTTAGAGATCCATACGGATCATCAACATCTAACGTTTGCGGTTTCAATAAGAAAACCTAATGCTAAAATGAAGCGATGGCACGATTTCATAGAAGAATATGCCCCAAAAATAATTTACAAACCGGGAGCTACAAATGTAGTTGCAGATGCTCTTTCGAGACAAAATCTAAATCACCTAACGGATAGTTCTTCATCCGGTGCTACCCAGCATTCCGCAGAAAGCAGTGATAACGAAGAAATAAAAGAAACAACGAAGCCATTAAACCAGTTTAAACAACAAATTTTACTTAGCAAAAACCGCTTTACAATACATGAACAAGTAAGAAACTTTGGTAGAACAAGACATATAATAGAATACGATACATTAGACAATTAAAAGACAATATTAAAAGAATTTATTCAACCATGAGTAGTAGCAATCTACTGCACACCAGAGGACTTATATGAAATAAAAACTATGATAAAAGAAACCTTTAACAATCGTTTTCGTATACGAAATTATTTCCTCTAGATATAACAAATAAAGACGATCAAGCAATGATAATCGAGCAAACTCATACGAGAGCTCATAGGAATCATAGAGAAAATGTTAAACAAATTTATAGTTCATATTATTGGCCACAAATGGAAAAGGAATTTAAGGAATTTGTACGAAATTGCGAGATATGCAATAAGAATAAATACGACAGACAGCCACAAAAAATACAAACTGGAGAGGCTCCAATTCCAAAGAAGGAGGGGGAAAATGTACACCTAGACATATTTTTTGCCCAAAATTTAAAATTTATAACATATATCAATTCATACTCTAAATTTTTATTCATAAAAAATATAGAGGATAAAACAAAATTAGATGAAAAAGTATTAGAGATACTTCAGGCTTTCCCTGAAGCAAAGCATATCACAGTTGACAATGAACCAGGTTTTTCCACACCTCAATTCAAAACTCTAATGCAAAGATTAGGAATAATTATTTACTATTGCGATCCACACCACAGTTCCACGAATGGACAAGTTGAAAGAGTTCATTCAACTTTGATCGAAATAGCTAGATGTCTTAAACAAGAATTTAGTTTAATAAGTGACTTAGAATCCATATTTAGAGCCGCCCACCAATACAATAAAACCATACATTCAGTGACAAATGAAAAGCCTTACGAAATACTGTATAACAAGAAAACACATGACAATATACCTAATAGACTTTCAGAAGCACAAGGAAAAATGCTTCAGACCCACAACAGAAAAAGAAATACCAAAGAGTATAGACCAAGCCAAATAATTTACGAGAAAATCGCAGGTTGTAGAAATAAGCTTTTACCTAGATATAAGAAACAAAAAGTTAAAGACGATTTAGGAAGGAATATATTTATTCATAAGAATAATAGAATTATACATAAGGATAATATCAAAACTTAATTTTCATTTCAGAAAATGAATATCTTAATAATATTAACGACAATTATCGCTATTGCATCATGCGAAATCATTGACTACACTAGGGACCAATACGTATTAATAGAGAACGGAAACGCAGTCATATACGAAAATTACGGAGATATATTTCATGTTATTACTTAACATATTACAAAACTATTTTAGAAACTAACAGAAATATACTAAACGAAAGATCAGGGTACAAAACAATTAATTCGCATAACTCTTCTGTTTACGTAAAAATGAATGAAGATGTAAATATTGATTTTATTGAAATATTATTAAGTCAGTTAGAAATTAAAAATATTAGAAAAAGAAGAGGTATCAATGAATTAGGAACCTTATGGAAGTGGATTGCTGGAACACCAGACCGCGATGACCATTTATTTGTTACAAATAGACGTTCGGAATTAATAGAGAACAATAACAAGCAATTTATGATAAACTCAGAAGTATTTAAGACTATTGACGAATTAAAACAGATAGCTGTAATGACTAAAAGCGATTCAAAATCGAGAATTGCTAAACAAATAAAAAAATTTATAATAACTGAACTACAAAATACCATTCAGACAATTACGTTAGCTAAAGCTAAAATTTTAAATACAGGCATTTTAAATCTTAAAGACATGCAACAAATTATAAAACACGAACACGAAAGTATATCATTGACTGACCTTATGGACATATCAAAATTTAAAATTTTACAAAATAAAGATGCGATAGTTATTTATATAAAATACCCAATAGTCCAAAGAAATTGTAAACTTTATGAAATTATAGCGATAAGTAAGAAAGATGGTAAATTAGAGATCGATAAAGAAATAGTCAAATGTAATAATACATTTTTAAATGTTGACAATTGTAAAATAGAATTAAGAAATACATTTTGTAAATTTAATTGGAAAAAATCTTGTTTATCCAAAATTCTAAATAAAGAAAATGGTAACTGTACTAAAATTAAAGAAAAGAATAAAAACATAGAAATAATTAAAGATGGTGCCATTTTGTTGTCAGGTAACCATACTGTGGATAACAACTCTATAGAAGGAGTTTATTTTTAATAATTTTTGAAAACAAAACGTTAATAGATAATTTAACGTAATAGATAATGTAAATCCAACTTTAAAAAATTGGAATTATATAAGAACAACTCATATAAAGAATTATGTGATAACAAAATATATGGATTCAGACAATAAAGATCTGAAATTTGAAAATTTAAATTTAATGTCAAAATTATCAAAACATATTGAAAACCATCCATTTTCCATCTTTCTATTAGTCATAATTATTGTCATAAAATCTATGATTTTAAATAAATATATCAAGATACTATATCTAAGGAAACTTAGTAAAAAACGCAACCAAGATGAGATCATGTTCGCCAATATCAACAAACGAGTCATACTTCTGACGAAACGTCTTGAAGAAGAAGCGGGACGTTCTTCCTAAAGAAAGAGGGGAGTTAAAGAGTCATAATTACCCAGTAATGGTAATTGAAATCGTGCCGAAGATGCAGAAATCACAAACAGCCTACTAAGCACGTTCCGGGATCATATTGCACCTATCCAGAATCCCGATGAGATCATCATCAACATATGGTTTCATAGTTTTAAGATAAGTAATTTGTCATAAGTAAGAACAAAGGAAATCTTTGTATAAGAAGTGCTCTCCAGAGTATTAAGCTTGCTTGTTCAATTTGTGTGTCATTTAGAGTGCAACTCAGAACATCTTTGTGTATCTTAATATTAAGTTAGAAGTGTAAGAATAAAATAAAATCTTTTTTAAAACTTACTCTACGTAAGAGCTAATTTAATTGGCGACCGTGACAGGACGATCAGCTTTTTCTGTTAACCTGAAAAAAACAAGTAAGGGGAAAAACTATCGTCCTCGTGAGTGACAAAGTGAAGTGTTACTACGAACATTCAAAAAATAAATACCTTTCAAAGAAAAGGGAAAAAATTAATTAAAAAAAAAAAGTATCCTTCATAAAAGGGAGAAAAATAAAAAAAGAATCCTTCATAAAAAGGAGAAAAATCAAATAAGTATGCTTCATAAAAAAGGAGCAAAATCAAAAAAGTATCCTTAAATAAAAAGGAGAAAAAGTGTACAAATAAAAAAAGAAGTAAAAAAAAAAATTAAATAGTGAAAAAAAAAGTGAAAGAAAAATTCGAATTTTTCTGTGTATTAAAAATAATTTTAAATGGAAAAACAACCCAGTATTGAGAAAGCGAAAAAACTCATAGTGAGGGTTAACAAAATTAAAAAAAGTATTCAAGGAATACAAAGAAGACGTTGAGAACAACAACGTCCAGTGAAAAATAAAAATAAAAAAAACTGAGTGCTAATAACGAATAATAATAACAAAACATTATTAAAAATAATAATAAGAATAATAAAAGAATAAAAATCCTTGTGTTAGTGAGGAAAAAATAAATAAATAAAAAGCAAACAAAGTTTTATTAATAAATAATAAAAAAAAATAAAAATTAAAAAAAAAAACATTAACAAAAATTAAAAACAAATAAACAAAAGTGCAAAGTGAAATATATTCAGGCCCAACTGAATAAATGAACAATTAGTCACCAGATCACCAGTACAACCCGAGAAGCAGCCGAGTACAGACAACTTTTCATCAAGCAGCAGTAGAAGCATAATATTATAAGTAAAACATTTTACGCTTAAGAATCTAATTAAAATATAAATTATTAAATTATGAATTAACATTTTTTATAAAAATCATTTGAGAAACGCATTAAAAAAAATAAAATAAAAACTGGACGATTTATTAAGAAAATTTAACAATTTGAATATAAGAAAAAGACAATTAGAAAACGAAGAAAACAAAATGCCTGTAACACAAGAAGTGCAAGATTTAGTGTCTCAGCTATTAGCTGAACAATCAGTTTCCCTACGTGCGGAAATTAATCAATTAAAAACGACTTTAGAGGCCGTGACAATCTCAAATTTAGTGACAGAATACGAAAAACAAACTATAACAGACGGAGTAGAGTGTAACGAGACACTCGATGTAATTAGATCTTTGCCTGAGTTTTCAGGGCAAAACTTAAATTTCTATGTAAGTTGGCGGGAAGCCGCACACAACTCTATTTCGTTATACAATAAAGGAAGTAGAAGGTATTTCGCTGCATTGACCAAATTTCGAAACAAAATAACACATAACGCTAACGACATACTGACGAACCACGGTACTGTCTTGAATTTCGACGCAATTATATCACGTCTCGATTTCGCTTATGCAGATAAAAGACCAGCTCACGTTATAGAGCAAGAATTGAGTGTATTACGACAAGGTAATACAAGTCTGATAGATTATTTCAATCGTGAACGTAAAATTAACACTACTTATTAATAAAACCATTATGTCTCATGGTAACGACTCGTCCTTAACAAAGGAATTGAATAACGCTCATCGACGAAATGCTCTCCGAGTATTCATAACGGGATTAAATCCTCCATTGTCCGACATACTATTTTCTCTCTCTCCCGACGATCTACCTTGCGCTTTAGGGAAATCACAAGAGCTAGAATCTAATAATATACGAACACAATTTGCTCTAAAATTCAGCAGAGCTCATGCTAACTCACATTCCACTGACTCAAAAGCTCAGAATACATTGAGATTTTCTCCACGGAATCAGCATAATAACAACCAACAAAGGAAACCAGAACCTATGGATTTAGGCAGTTCTAACCATAGGCCAATAATCGATCAAAAACTATTCGAAAATCAGAAAAGACAATACAACCCCTTTAACCAAAACCATGTTAATAATAATTTCCAAAACAACCAGCCTCGATGGCAAAAACCAACATTTAATACGTTCAACAACCCCCAAAGACCTATATTTAAAAGAGAACGTAACGACAGTCTGCAACAAAGTTTGCAAAAACCCCCACAGAAGATGGAACGAATTAACAATCTAAATGAGGAAAAAGAAACTTTTTTAGATCCGCGCACGGACTACTCCGTATACGAAGAATCATTAATAACAAACGAATTAAAATTTTAATAGATACCGGAGCTAGTTGTAATTACTGTAAAGCAGGTATCCTCGATTTTCGACAGAAACTAATAATAAAAAAGAAAGCAATAACGGTTAACTCCGAAATTATAATAGAATATTTTTATGAAGCTAGAATTTTTGACCAAATAATAAGAGTATATGAAATAAAAGATTTAGAATACGACATTCTAATAGGTAGTAAGACGTTAAGACAGGTAGGAGCAAATATAGATTACGCTAACGATTTGCTCATAATAAATAATAAAAGAGAAAGACTCTTTTATGAATATTTCCCTAATTTACATAATAGTTATAACAAATTTAAATATAGAAGATTTGAGATCTAAGGTTATCTCATACATACAACGGGAACAAAAAGATATAAATACAAATCTGCTATTTAGAACAGATGTAGTTGCTGAGATAAGAACTACAACAGATAAAGCGATATGGTCAAAACAATACCCATATCCCCTCAGTGTGAATAATTTTGTCAATAAGGAAATTGAGAAATTGTTAAAGAATAATATAATTCGCCCGAGTAAATCCCCATATAACAGTCCAGTTTGGGTGGTTCCCAAAAAAGGATTTAATGAAGATGGCACAGCAAAACATAGAATGGTGATTGATTTTAAGAAATTAAATGAGTAATTTAGGTAAAGCCAAATATTTCAGTTCTATTGATTTGGAATCAGGGTTTCATCAAATAAAGATGAAAACTCAAGACATAGAAAAGACAAGTTTCAGTATAAATAACGGTAAATACAAATATTTAAGATTACCATTCGGTTTGAAAAATGCACCGAGTATTTTTCATAGGGCTATGGATGACATACTACGTCCATATATAGGAAAGTTCTGCCATGTGTATATTGATGACATCATCATATTTTCAAATACATTACAAGAACATACCACACATATCTTTACGATAATTAATACGCTTAAAGAAGCGCATATGAAAATATCTTTAGAAAAAAGCTCGTTTTATAACGATCAAATTGAGTTTTTAGGTTATGTGGTAGCACATAATATCATTAAGACTAACAGTAATAAAGTAAAAACGATAAACGAATATCCATTACCAACTACTTTAAGGCAGTTACGGAGTTTCCTAGGAATTATTGGATATTATAGAAAGTTTATAAAAAATTACGCTCAGATTTCAAAACCGCTAACAAAGTATTTGTCAAGTGAAAACGGTCAAGTTTCCACGCACGTTGCAAAGAAAACGGTAGTAAATCTAGATAAGAGTGCAATTCAAGCTTTCAAAATATTGAAGGAACACCTTCAATCCCAGGTTGAACTAAATCAACCAGATTATACGAAAAAATTTGTTCTGACAACAGATGCGTCTGACGATGCAGTGGGAGCAGTACTATCTCAAGATAATAAACCCATAACTTTCATTAGTAAAGCACTAGATAGTACAGAACGATCATATGCGGCAAATGAAAAAGAACTATATGCGATAGTTTATGCCTTAAAATCTAAGAAATTACTTATATGGTGTTACGAATTTAGAGATCCATACGGATCATCAACATCTAACGTTTGCGGTTTCAATAAGAAAACCTAATGCTAAAATGAAGCGATGGCACGATTTCATAGAAGAATATGCCCCAAAAATAATTTACAAACCGGGAGCTACAAATGTAGTTGCAGATGCTCTTTCGAGACAAAATCTAAATCACCTAACGGATAGTTCTTCATCCGGTGCTACCCAGCATTCCGCAGAAAGCAGTGATAACGAAGAAATAAAAGAAACAACGAAGCCATTAAACCAGTTTAAACAACAAATTTTACTTAGCAAAAACCGCTTTACAATACATGAACAAGTAAGAAACTTTGGTAGAACAAGACATATAATAGAATACGATACATTAGACAATTAAAAGACAATATTAAAAGAATTTATTCAACCATGAGTAGTAGCAATCTACTGCACACCAGAGGACTTATATGAAATAAAAACTATGATAAAAGAAACCTTTAACAATCGTTTTCGTATACGAAATTATTTCCTCTAGATATAACAAATAAAGACGATCAAGCAATGATAATCGAGCAAACTCATACCAGAGCTCATAGGAATCATAGAGAAAATGTTAAACAAATTTATAGTTCATATTATTGGCCACAAATGGAAAAGGAATTTAAGGAATTTGTACGAAATTGCGAGATATGCAATAAGAATAAATACGACAGACAGCCACAAAAAATACAAACTGGAGAGGCTCCAATTCCAAAGAAGGAGGGGGAAAATGTACACCTAGACATATTTTTTGCCCAAAATTTAAAATTTATAACATATATCAATTCATACTCTAAATTTTTATTCATAAAAAATATAGAGGATAAACCAAAATTAGATGAAAAAGTATTAGAGATACTTCAGGCTTTCCCTGAAGCAAAGCATATCACAGTTGACAATGAACCAGGTTTTTCCACACCTCAATTCAAAACTCTAATGCAAAGATTAGGAATAATTATTTACTATTGCGATCCACACCACAGTTCCACGAATGGACAAGTTGAAAGAGTTCATTCAACTTTGATCGAAATAGCTAGATGTCTTAAACAAGAATTTAGTTTAATAAGTGACTTAGAATCCATATTTAGAGCCGCCCACCAATACAATAAAACCATACATTCAGTGACAAATGAAAAGCCTTACGAAATACTGTATAACAAGAAAACACATGACAATATACCTAATAGACTTTCAGAAGCACAAGGAAAAATGCTTCAGACCCACAACAGAAAAAGAAATACCAAAGAGTATAGACCAAGCCAAATAATTTACGAGAAAATCGCAGGTTGTAGAAATAAGCTTTTACCTAGATATAAGAAACAAAAAGTTAAAGACGACTTAGGAAGGAATATATTTATTCATAAGAATAATAGAATTATACATAAGGATAATATCAAAACTTAATTTTCATTTCAGAAAATGAATATCTTAATAATATTAACGACAATTATCGCTATTGCATCATGCGAAATCATTGACTACACTAGGGAACACTACGTATTAATAGAGAACGGAAACGCAGTCATATACGAAAATTACGGAGATATATTTCATGTTATAACTTAACATATTACAAAACTATTTTAGAAACTAACAGAAATATACTAAACGAAAGATCAGGGTACAAAACAATTAATTCGCATAACTCTTCTGTTTACGTAAAAATGAATGAAGATGTAAATATTGATTTTATTGAAATATTATTAAGTCAGTTAGAAATTAAAAATATTAGAAAAAGAAGAGGTATCAATGAATTAGGAACCTTATGGAAGTGGATTGCTGGAACACCAGACCGCGATGACCATTTATTTGTTACAAATAGACGTTCGGAATTAATAGAGAACAATAACAAGCAATTTATGATAAACTCAGAAGTATTTAAGACTATTGACGAATTAAAACAGATAGCTGTAATGACTAAAAGCGATTCAAAATCGAGAATTGCTAAACAAATAAAAAAATTTATAATAACTGAACTACAAAATACCATTCAGACAATTACGTTAGCTAAAGCTAAAATTTTAAATACAGGCATTTTAAATCTTAAAGACATGCAACAAATTATAAAACACGAACACGAAAGTATATCATTGACTGACCTTATGGACATATCAAAATTTAAAATTTTACAAAATAAAGATGCGATAGTTATTTATATAAAATACCCAATAGTCCAAAGAAATTGTAAACTTTATGAAATTATAGCGATAAGTAAGAAAGATGGTAAATTAGAGATCGATAAAGAAATAGTCAAATGTAATAATACATTTTTAAATGTTGACAATTGTAAAATAGAATTAAGAAATACATTTTGTAAATTTAATTGGAAAAAATCTTGTTTATCCAAAATTCTAAATAAAGAAAATGGTAACTGTACTAAAATTAAAGAAAAGAATAAAAACATAGAAATAATTAAAGATGGTGCCATTTTGTTGTCAGGTAACCATACTGTGGATAACAACTCTATAGAAGGAGTTTTTTTTTAATAATTTTTGAAAACAAAACGTTAATAGATAATTTAACGTAATAGATAATGTAAATCCAACTTTAAAAAATTGGAATTATATAAGAACAACTCATATAAAGAATTATGTGATAACAAAATATATGGATTCAGACAATAAAGATCTGAAATTTGAAAATTTAAATTTAATGTCAAAATTATCAAAACATATTGAAAACCATCCATTTTCCATCTTTCTATTAGTCATAATTATTGTCATAAAATGTATGATTTTAAATAAATATATCAAGATACTATATCTAAGGAAACTTAGTAAAAAACGAAACCAAGATGAGATCATGTTCGCCAATATCAACAAACGAGTCATACTTCTGACGAAACGTCTTGAAGAAGAAGCGGGACGTTCTTCCTAAAGAAAGAGGGGAGTTAAAGAGTCATAATTACCCAGTAATGGTAATTGAAATCGTGCCGAAGATGCAGAAATCACAAACAGCCTACTAAGCACGTTCCGGGATCATATTGCACCTATCCAGAATCCCGATGAGATCATCATCAACATATGGTTTCATAGTTTTAAGATAAGTAATTTGTCATAAGTAAGAACAAAGGAAATCTTTGTATAAGAAGTGCTCTCCAGAGTATTAAGCTTGCTTGTGCAATTTGTGTGTCATTTGAGTGCAACTCAGAACATCTTTGTGTATCTTAATATTAAGTTAGAAGTGTAAGAATAAAATAAAATCTTTTTTAAAACTTACTCTACGTAAGAGTTAATTTAATTTGCATCTATGCTTCAGACGAATACCTATACGAAGTTAAAAGTAAACTTCTCGACACATTTAGTAATCAATTTTTACGATCTAAAATATATGCACAGGATGTACCGAACAAAGAAGACCAATTGAACATAATCACAGACACACACAAAAGAGCACACAGGGGAACTATTGAAAATTATAACCAAATAAAAACAATATACTACTGGCCAAACATGAAGAAACAAATTTCTTCATATACAAATACCTGTGTTGTTTGCAACGAAAACAAATACGATCGTAAGCCAGTAAAAGTGCCTATAGGAACCAAACCGATACCAGAAAAAGAATGTGAACAGCTACATATAGATATAGAAATATACCTTACGGTTGTAGATAGTTATACAAAGTTCTTAGTCGTACATCCCCTTGAATCTAAAGTTGGCATCGAACTTGAATTACTAAAAATTTTAAATATTTTTCCTTACGCAAAAAACGTTATATGCGATAAAGAATCCGTTTTCAAATCCGTGTTCTTTAAAATTACTTTGGAAAGAAAGAACATTGAAATATATTTTGTACCAGTTAACCATTCTACGACAAACGGACAAGTAGAACGTACTCATAGTACATTAATCGAAATTACACGCTGTATTACAGCAGAATATAACGTAATAGACGATAAACAGGTAGTGCTAGAAGCAGCACTTAAATATAACGAAACCATTCACTCTGTGAGAGGCCTGAAAACTCAAGAAGTGTTTTTTAACAAGGTAAAACACAATCTTAGGGAGATTTTGAAAGAAAAAACAGTTAGAGCCACATAACGAAAATCATGAAAGTAGAGATTTCCAGAAAAATCAAATAGTTTATGTGAAAAACCACGGTACTGGAAGAAATAAATAAAAAAAGAGATTTAATCGTACCAAAGTAATAGATGATAAAAAAGATCAAATATTAACTAATAAAGGTAAAATACATAAAGATAATATTAATTCATAGATTTTTATTTTTTTTTTACAGGAAATGGACTTCATAAAACTTATTTTTTTTATTCTTTTTACAATAAAACATATTATTTTAATACGATCAGATATAATAGATTATTCTAGGAGTGAATATTTACTTATAGAAAATGGTAATACAGCAGTTTATAAAGAATATGGAACGTTATTCCACATGACAAACATTACTTACATTAATGAAATAATAGCAGAATAAGAAAGAGAATCAAGTGTAGAAAACTTAAAGTATGATTTTACTTTTTTTTTACGAAAACACAGAAATAATGTCAGGAATAACCTTAATGAGGACACTAGTAGATGAAGTTAGAATTACCAAGTTTAAAAGAGCAATCAATACTATAGGAACAATACTTAGTTGGATATCAGGAGTACCTGCCCATGATGATCATTTACTAGTAGAAAACAAATTAAATGAATTAGTTTATAATAATAATAAACAAGCAACTACCAATTCACAGATTTTTCAAGCAATTCAAGAAATTACCAAAGTTTTAAACACTGAAAAAAATACATTAAAAACAAGAAGATTACAAGAAAGAAATAAATTAATAATACTGGAGTTACAAAACCTTATTCAAGCAATTGCTTTAAGCAAAGCTAAAGTTTTAAACCCTATAATATTGAATAAAAAAGATATTCAAAAAATAACAAATAATGAACATGGAACTATGTCAATATCCGATCTATTAGATATTAGTTATTTTAAGATTGTTCAAACTAAAGATGTTATAGTAATAATAATAAAATATCCAATTGTTTATAAGAATTGTAAAATATTTGAAACAAGAGCAATCGAACAAAATAATGAAAAAATAATAATTGATAAGAATATAGCAAAATGTATTGAATCATTTTACAATGTTAAAGATTGTAAACAAGAAATAAACTTATACTTTTGTAAAATAAATAATGAAAAATCATGTCTTTCAGATTTACTAAATAAACTCCCTACAAAATGTAATAAAACAAAAGAAATACAAAAATAATTCGAAATAATAAAAGTTGGAGCAATTTTATTAAAAAATAATCACACAGTAAATAATGATAAAATTAATGGCATTTATTTATTAACATTCGAAACTGTTAATATAGATAATAAGAATTACACAAACCCTAACCAAAAAATACTAACTTATATAAAAACACATGCCATTAATGATTATGTTGTTGAATCATACATAATAGACCCGAACACTGAGCTTAAATTTAAATTCGAGAATATTGACACCCTAAGCTATTTAAATATTATAAAATCAGAGTCAGTAATTGGAATTAGTACCATAAGTATAATTATTGTTATTATTATAATATTATTATTATTATATAAGAAGAAACAAATCAAAATCAGCAATAATATACCGATGCAACATATAGTCGAACCAACAGCTCCACAACAAGAGATGACATTAGAAAAAGGACTAGCCTTACTACAAAAAACATATTTATAAATCGGGGCGATTCATTTTGAGCGATGGGGGGAGTTATAAACACTCAACTGTACCTCAAACAGAAATAAGAGGAAACAATAAAATAAATAGGATCGCTAATATACTAATCTACAAGCATCCAAATAAACAAGCATCCTATACTAAAGTTTGCCACGGGTAAAAAGATAACAAACAGATATTTTATGATCAACCAAACAAGATGATAAATACAAAGTTAGATACAAAAAGTAATAAACAAGCATCCTATAATAAAGATTACCACATGTTAAAAGATAACAAACAGATATTTTATGATCAACCAAACAAGATGATAAACACAAAATAAGAATTAACCAACACAACCAAAAACCCTGAAGAAAAGAAAACTAACTCATCAGGACAAGAATATAAATAGACAAAACGCAGAAGGAGTTTCGAGTAGTTGCCGAGTAGTATGTAAGAAGGTAGGTAAGATGGCGGTTTTGCAGAACAACTGTTCCGAAGAAACCCAATTAGCGCGGAAAAGCGCCGTTTTGATACCATAACTCGTTTGACCTAATTTTTTGTAATAAAGTGGTAGTGACTGTTAAGCTGAGGGGACTAGTTTTTGGTCTGTGCCCGCAGTCACAAGGGAAGAACCTAGCTCACACTGTGTGCTGGGTGGTTCCATTTGGACTGAGAGACGACCAATTAACTTTACACCAGATCTATATGAGGCTAGACCCGTTCAATGGCGGTACACCTGCCAGGCGTAAATCCGTGTTTTGATGCTTTCGCCGCAAGATAGAGTAAGTGCTAGTCCGAAAAGCTATTCCTAAAGGTAAGTTCCAGAAACTTAAAAGGTGAAAGTTGAAATGGAAAGTGAGTGAGTGCTTTGAAAAGCTAAGGGGACCAGTTTTTGGTCTGTGCCCGCAGTCCCAAAGGAAGAAATTAGCTCACACTGTGTGCTTGGTGGTTCCATCCGGACTGAGAGCCTGCCCAATAACTTTACACTAGATCTATATGAGGCTAAGCCCGTTTAAAGACAGTTTATACCTACCAGGTATTAATCAGTGCTCTGATGCTATTGCCAAAGATAGAGTAAGTGCTAGTCCGAATAGCCAGTCCTAAACGGAAGTTCCAAAAACTTCCAAGGTGAAAGTTGAAATAGAGATATTGCTTGGTTTGTTAGAGCCAACTGGTGCTGTTGAGAAAAGCGGTAAAATCATTTATTCTTTTGTTCGACAGTACGTTTAGGTTGTCGAGAAACAGGCTACCAAATGCCTGGAGGCGAGATCTAGCCAGGGCCGGACAGTGGCAGAGGAAATGCTCAATAGTTTCCTTCTCCAGCGGATTTCTACAAACTACGGCAGTAGCTGTTAAAAGGTATGCGCAGTTTAGCTGCATGTTCGCCTATTGGCCAATGGCCAGTGACGATTGCAACGACCCTGGCCGTGTCTATTCTGTTTCGTTTTATTAAATCATTCGATCTGTTTTTGTCATAGGTTGGCCATATTTTTCTAGTTATTTTACAGGTTGCCAAACCTTGCCACCTCTTTGTTGATTCTGAAAGGAAATGGTCATATATTCTGCCCTTCACGAAGCCCAGTGGAAGATCTACTGATTCCGCCTGAGAGACGAGAAGGGCTGATCCTTGCCTAGCAAGATCATCTGCTCGCTCATTGCCTTGGATGTCGCTATGGCCTGGGACCCATACGAGAGAAATTTTTATACTATCACTAAAACCTGAGAGCTCTGCTCTGCATTGATGAACTATCTTTGAAGACACCAGGCAGCTGTTAATTGCCTTAATTGCAGCTTGGCTATCTATACAAATGGCTACATTGTGAATATTATGGTTAGATATTGTTTTTTGTTTGAGTATCCTACAGGCTTCCTTAATAGCAAGCACTTCAGCTTGAAATATGCTGGCAGCGTCGGGCAGGCGGAACGATTGACTAATTTTAAGTTTGTCATAGTAAACACCCGCCCCAACTCCGTCAACCATCTTTGAGCCGTCAGTGAAAATTGTGGTGTCATATTCATTTGTCACCTTATCGTTTTTCCATTCGTCTCTGGTAGGAAAAAGCACATTGAAACTTTTATCAAAGTCAAGACAAGGGTATTGGTAGTCATTATGGACTGAGCGAAGATCTATTGGCAACAGTTTTAAAATTTGTCCATGACCATAGGGTCTTTCTGCCCAACAGCTTACTTCTTTAAGCCTGGTTGCACTGCAGGATACCATGTATTTGATGTGAAGGTCTAGAGGCAAAAGATTAAGAATAACGCTTAAGGCATCGGTTGGGCAAGATCTAATTGCACCTGTGGAACCTATGCTGGCTGTTCTTTGAATCTTTTTCAGTTTGTCTATATTATATTTTTTACTTAGGGCTGGCCACCATACGATCGATCCGTATGTTATAATTGGACGAACTACAGCTGTGTAAGTCCATAATATCATTTTAGGCTTCAGACCCCATTTTTTCCCGAAAGTTTTACTACATGCATAGAAGGCTATACTTGCTTTCTTCACACGTTCTTCGATATTGATTTTCCAGCTAAGCTTAGGGTCCAGAATAACTCCTAGGTATTTAGCTTTTGTTGATAGAGAAAGAGTGTGACCGTTCACCTGGGGAAGGGTGAAGGGGGGAATTTCAGTCCTAGTGGTGAAGAGCATCAATTCGGTTTTATTTGGATTGACACCTAGTCCCCAACTAGTAGCCCAGATGTCAACTCTTTTCAAGGCAGTTTCAATGATATCACTTTTCACTGTAGGAAACGCCCCTGATGTCATAACCACCAGGTCATCCGCATACGCCACTGCCTTAACACCACAGTTGTCCAGTTCACAAAGGATTGTGTCCATGACAAGCAACCATAGTAAGGGGGATAGAACTCCTCCCTGAGGTGTACCCCTATCTACGAGTTTAATAATGTGGTCATTACCCAACGTTGCTTGAATGATTCTTGATCTTAACATGGATAAAATCCATTTTGTAATGTAAGCATCGACGCCGAACTTGACAAGAGATCCCTGAATCGAATTAGCAAGAACGTTATTGAAAGCTCCCTCGACGTCAAGGAAGGTTGCAAGGGTATATTCTTTATATTGAATTGTTTTTTCAATGGTGCGCACCACCTCGTGAAGAGCCGTTTCCGTGGACCTTCCCTTAAAGTAAGCGTGCTGTGATTTGGAAAGAGGATTTCTATCTAAAATCCCTCTAATGTATATGTCAATTATACTTTCCAGTGTTTTCATGACGAAGGAAGTGAGGCTGATGGGCCTAAAGTCTTTTGGGGCTTCGTGTCTTCGTCTCCCCACCTTCAGAATGAAAATAACTTAAACTTGTCTCCACGACTTGGGGACGTAGTCAAACCGGAAGCAATTTGTGAAGAATACTTCTAACCAGGGTACAGCTGTGTTATGCAACTTCTGTAGCATTATGGGAATAATGCCATCTACACCTGGAGATTTGTATGGGGAGAAGCTATTAATAGACCAGGAAATCTTTTCCTTGGTTATAATACCATGAATATTTTCTAAGTGTTCTGACTGAGCACTAAGGGCATTGTCTGTTACTAGGCTGTAATCCTTACAGCCTGGGAAATGGGTTGTCATTTAAGCCTCTAGAGATTCGGCTGAATCCACTGTCCAAGTACCATCCTCCTTTTTGAGGAGAGATGGACATGAGTGTTGTTTTGACAGTATTTTGCCTAGCCTAGCAGAGTCTTTTATATTTTCAATTGATTCACAGTATTCTTTCCAAGCTAGCCTTTTGGCTGAGGATACCACTTTTTTGTAATCTTTGAGGCAGTCCTTGTACTGTTGCCATTGTTTGCTAACGTAGCAGATCTTGAAGGTCTTTCTTGTAATCTTCCTAAAATTTGAGAGTTCTTCATTCCACCATGGAGGGAAAGTTTTTTTACTGTACATAACTGGACAGGAAGCTTTGAATACTACATTCAGAGCCGTTTCAAAAGTGCTTACTTTCGCCTCCAGTTCTTCTACGGAATCTAAAACAAGATTCGGTACAGTTCTTAATTTGGAATTTACAACTTGACTGAATTTGTTCCAGTCATTTTTTTTGGGGTTTCTAAACGGGACAGGGGGCTTAGTGTTAAGACCTAATTCGTAAAATATATACCTGTCATCAGAGAATGATCTCAGTGTAGATACTTTCCGGTTTTCCAACCTGACAACCTGTTCATTATTGTTTGTTAGTGTAACGTCTAGCACATCTTCCCACCCTTCAAACGTATCCGTACTCGGGAAAATGAAGGCTGAGATATTGCCTCTGTTACAAATAGACATGTTGTTAGAAATAATGAAATCAAATAAAGACTCAGCTCTTTCGTTGATTTCGGAACTGCCCCATACCGTGTGAATAGCATTGGCATCACAACCCAGTATGAGGTTGGCATTGTTGATCTTATGGACCAGTGTGGCAACTTCCTCGGGTGGTGCTATACGATCGTGGGCCATATACGCCGATCCTACGTATAGTCCACCTACACCTTCTGTTTCCAGTCTGACAACTGTCAGGTCTGGAGTGCTAAAATTTGGACATACAAATACTTTTAAATGTACCTAGTATGTAAGAAACTATGTAAGAACTATTGTCTAAAAATATTTAATTTGTTAAGTAAAAAATTAAGTTTATATTTAGAAATATATTTTTTTTAAATAACTTTTTATCGCGACGAATAAATATAATTTGCGCGCAAAAAATATATAAAAAAAAATAAATGTTTCCTGTCCTAGAAGACTGACAGAAGTTTTCTCATAAAGATATTAGGCTGTTTTCATATTGATGACTTTGTGCAAAAAAACACATATGCGATAATGCGTGTATTGGAGGTATAAGGTAGAACTCAGTTTATTCGCATTAATGATGTATTATCGGATGTCATTCAGGTCACCTCAGGAGTTCCGCAAGGAAGTCACTTGGGACAACTTTTATTCCTGTTGCTGATCAATGATAAAATTTTCACGAATTGTAGTCCGTCTGCTAAACTGAAATACTAATATTCCACCTTATAAAACCAGATGTCATCTTTTTGGCTTACAACGTTTAGATATCCGTCGTAAATATTTTTCAATCGTTTTCCTACGAGATATTATTACATCTCATATCAACTGCCCTTTTCTTTTATTCCTGGTTTGTGTGTATGCTCCCTCAATGCAGCTGCGAAACCGTAACTTATTTAAGGAACCTCAACATCGAACAAACTATGGTCTTAATGAACCTTTGACGCTTTGTATTAGAGAAGCAAATAATATTTGTGATTATGCTGATTTTTTCTCTCATATACTGTTCCCTTCGGTGTTCGGGATAAGGTAGAACATGCACTAGATAGGCTTTTAACAGAAAATATTATATATCCGGTTCGATATAGCGATTGGGCATCTCCTGTGCTGGTTGTTACAAAACCGAATGGAAATATTCGCTTATGTGTCGACTTCGCTTATGATCGCCACGTAGCGGTGTGATGATATTTTCGCAAGTTTGAGTAACTCTGCTTGTTTTGGTGTCCTGGACCTAGAAGGTGCTTATCAGCAGCTAGAGGTTGGAGAAAAGTGCCAGGAACTGTTGACTATAAACACTCATAAAGGGTTTTTATGTTTCGCCGTCTTACTTTCGGTTTCAAATAAGCACCTGCGATCTTTCAATCCATAATGGATGATATCTAAAACAGCATACCTTAAGTACAGTGCTATCTCGATGACATAATTGTCGAAGATTGCAAGTCAAATTTGATTAAAGTTTTGAACAGATTAGACATATATAAAGATAGAGTAAAAATTGATAAATGCCAGTTTTTCCAAAACGAAATAGAGTACTAGGGCATGTTATCAATAAAGATGTAATCAAACCCAGTGTCAAAAAGTTAGAAGCAATTTAAAATGCACCTAAATCCTATGTCGGATTATTAAATTATTATGTGCAATTTATTCCGAACTTGTCCTCAGAACAAATCTCAGAACAGATTTTTATCACTTGACAAACAGAGACGTAGCTTTTACGTGGTCTTAAGAATGTGAAACAGCATTTATAAAAAGTAAAGACTTGATTTTAAAAATGTTGGTTTATTATGACCCCAATAAAGAAATAATTCTTCACTGCGATGCCAGTCCTTATAGAGTGGGTGGAATTTTATTGCAGTTAGTAGAGGGAGTAGAAAGACCAATTCTATTTGCGTCTAGTACGCTAAGCCCTGCAGGAAACAAGTTCTCCCAGCTTCAAAGAGTAGCGTTAGCAATTATTTTCAGTGTAAAGAAATTCCATTAATATATTTATGGAAAATCTTTTACAATTTATTTCGATCACCCACCCTTACGAGAAATTTTTAATCCAATGAAGTGCACACCTCCAGTTACTGCGGCTCGGATTCATCGATGGGCCTGAATACTAAGTATGTATCAGTATAAAATAGAGTATAAGAAAGGTACTCGAATGAATAATGCAGAAGGGTTTTCACGTGTTCCCCTTACCTGCCCTACAGAAGTCGAAGGATATAGTTTACTCCTTAGTACAATCATGTGCGATATTTATTGTAATGTCAAATTTGAAGATGAAGCGATAGAGTTCGATAGAGATTGGAAAATTTAAAATGTTTTAAATATGGTACAAACAGGATGGCCAAACAGTGTGCCAGAAAATTTAAAGAAATTTTTTCCTAAGAGATTGCAATTGTGTAAGGAAGAAGGATGTCTTCTTTATGGTGATCGACTAGTAACACCAGACATCCTACAGCAGTCGATTTTGGGTTGTCTTTATAGATCACATGTGGGGGTTGTCCGCATGAAATTTTAGCCAGACAATATTTCTGGTGGCCGGGGACCGATCATTATATTGACGCTTTTGTGTCAGAATGCAAAGATTGTGCTTTTTCAGGTAGCAAGCCAGTATCACAGTATCATGATGGCCCGAGTCAAAATATTTTCAATATTTTGAAAATATTTTCAGATCATCAAGCAAACAAAGAGTGAGAGTGTTATTTCTTATTTGAGTTCACTTTTTACTTATTTTGGGTTGCCCTTCACACTCGTATCAGATAATGGACCACCTTTTAGTTCAGAAATGTTTACTAAATTTTGTCAAGACAACAACATTAAATGTTTGAAGAGCCCGCCTTACCACCCACAGTCCAATGGGGCTGCACAGAGACCAGAGGATCCTAGATATAATTTTCTTCCAATTGATATTTTACTTAACAATGTTTAGGAAAAACACTTCTACACCTACACTATGTAAGCAGTATGTTCGTACACACATACATACATATGAATATTAACACCTAACATCATTCACAAACTGAACCAACTTAAAAATTTTTTTATTCATAAAATAATTGTATGAATCCTGTGTAGCGATAGAAAATAATAATTTATGTAAATAACCAGAAAAAATATAGCAATAGTTGCTATAGAAATATGTAACGTATTGTATCGCGGACGAGAACCAATGTAGTAACTCTACTACAATAAAATCTGAGTAGACACAATATGCAGAAATCTTATTAAGTAGATTTAGTGACATCTAGTAGAAATCAAACAATCTATATACTGGGGTGGCCGATATAGAAAAATTACTAGGTGGCGTTATAAGCCATTTGCGCAGATTTTTATGAGGTGGTTTACATAACCAGATACTCATGAGGTGGCAAACATGTAGATTTTATATACCCGTATAACGTGTGGTTAAAAGTTTCACCGCAGTAATTTTCAGAAAATGGAACATAAATAGTTTCAAAGCATTTGCCTAGATGGCGGGTTCATGTATTTTTTGAAGCCCGAACAAAATGAGATTGAAAGTTTCATGTAGACCATGACAGAAAACTTCGTCTTATTCTTCGAGTAAGATATCATCTAATTAGGAGGAAATCGTAGGCAAGAGTCAAATTCAGTAATTTGGTTATTTTTTTTTTACCTTTTGTATTCTTGTTAAGATTATTGACGAGATATAGTATTTGATTTCTTGATCGCAAATAATCGGAACGGGCGTTCTAAATATTATTGTGATTGATAAAACATTATCTTATGTATTTCGAATCTTTCGGACGAAACCTGAAAAGAAAAGTCTTGAGAAAGACTGATGTCAAACAATCACGGTGATTGAATGTTTGCCATGTGTGTATCGTACGAAGAACGATAAAAGCATCCATGACATCTAACAAAACGAACATAACGATTATGACATAAATAAGAATGAAAAAAAAGCAAATTGACGGACGTCACATAAATAGTTTTTATGACTATAAATGCTAAAAATCTTTATTTATCATATTCAATACAGACGAAAACAGACGTATACTTACCCTATTACCTGAAATGACCAAAATACCTGACAATACTTACCATGTTGTACTTACCCTATGACACGACTAAAATATACTTACCTTACAACAAAGACGAAAAATTAATTTAATTCAAGAAAAAGTACTGAACGTACAAATTTTAATACTTACCCTATACGAAAAATCTACAAATACTTACCAAATAACGAAAATATTACTTACGACATAAAACGAAAATGTTTATATTTGCGAAATACACACATGATTGATTTTCAATCATTGTGTTCAGTCATTCTGAAATTCAAGCATACAGATAGTACAATCTGTATACCGCATAAATTCATAAAGGAGTATGACCCAGTTAAATACGAAAATAAGTAAAATTTACCCAATCGTCCATAACAACCCTAAAGAAAAAGCGAGAGGAGAACACATCGGAAATATTGTCTCACTCCAAACAGCTTTTCACCTCGCGAATTTAAACGCGGAATGTCGCGACAAAAGAACAACCGTCACGAAACAGATTGAGAGAAAGAACTTCGAGATTTTTCTTTTCCAATTAAGTCTCGACGAATTAAGTTGCATGCAGAAAAAAAGTTAATAAATTCAGCATGCAGTATAAAGTAATTAATTTTTGAGACCGAATAATTTGCGGAGAAGACCATCCAAGATAAAATAAAATAAAAGGAAAGGAAAAACATTTAAAAAAGGTATGAATAGAGAATTTCTCATAAAGGAATAGAAAGTTTTTTTTCAATGACGCAATTTCTTTGTGCATCTTAGCGACCAACGCATGTAATGGCGGACGAAAAACCATCCACCAAGAAAATTGCGACGTTCACGAGAAAAATTTCTTCAGCTAGCAATAAAAATTTATTGGAAAAAGATTCGGATAAAATCTTATACGCAACAATCCAGGATTCACTCGAAGAGAACGCACCAGCAAAGGCAAAAATATCATCAGAGCAAGATCGTTGTGAAATCCAACAGGAAAATTTGTTGACCAAGATCGAATAATATCCAGCTAATTGGAGAAGATCATCCAAGAAAGCATACCTGAAAACAAAAGAAAGAAAATCAAATTTTACAAGAAAAATCATTAAAAAAGTAAGCAAAAAAACCATTCAAAATATTTTGTCCATGGGGCAAAAATAGGTACAAATGCTAACCATGTTTTTTTCTGTGCATAAAGAACACGGCCTCATGTCCGGAAGATTAAACGAATTACTAGGAGCAAGAATCGTTTGTTTCAACGAGAGGTTGTCTGACCAAAAAGGACGCGTCGTAATACGCGATCCTACCAGCTATCCCGAAAAGACAATCAGAATCGTCACAATAGAAAAAGTAGACGAATCCCAAGATTCAATCCCTAATGAGAGTACCTACCCAATGCTAAAACAGGAGGACTCGAAAGACAAATTTTAATATCACGAACTTCAATAAAATCTCATCCAGGTAAGATGAAATGCAATTTTTGTATAAAGTCGATAATGCAGTGGCATCTGCATATGCAAATTTTAATGCATAAAACTTATTTTTGCCTCGTGGAAACACGAGCCATATATATATCGTTGCTAAAATGAATATTTTTTTTATTCACTTTTAGGCAGACAGGAACTATTGAATTCACTTGCGGATACATGTGGACAATCAGGACTATAGAAGTGCTTCGACATTGAGCAAGGAGTGCTCAGTCGAACAACTTGACATCCACACATACATCAACGAGAATCACCCTGAACTGCCTGGATTCAACTTTATTTTTTTTTTTATTCAACATTTGATTTTTTTGGATAAATACCAATCAATGTATCATCACGTAATTGGAATTTTTGATCAACATAATCTCACGTTGAGATCATCACCATCGTTGGAAGTCACGATGTACCTAGTTTTCATCAAGAATCCCAATTAGGATTAAATTACTTGTGGATATTCTGTTCATATCACCAAATGTCGGCAAGGAGGTCCGATAGTATATCGTCGTGGGAGTAGCAGTAAGCAGATATATGTATGCTGAGTACCACCAATAACGGATATCACCATTGATACGGAACAGCCAACAAGAATCCAGTTATTTTATTAAGTGGGTATTCACCTACGAAGAAGGTACCGTAAAATTATTACTTCTTTAATAAGTTTTTGTGGATGAATGATATCATAAAACAAAATACTTCGTAATTTCTATTAATTTAACGAATGTGAATTGATAAAACCTGAAAATTAAAAATGAAATTTATGTATAAAAGATACTTACCTATGAAAAGTTAATTGATTATTTTTGTATGACAATTTTTGAGAAATAACCTATTTTGAAAAGGAGATTTTGAAAATCGTAAGGATGTTTTAATCACCCTATACTTACCTAATTATTTACCTTAAAATTGATACTTACCTTTAACGTTCGTAGTTGAAGATTTTTAACATAGTAGAATAAAATATTTTTATATTTGTAATTCTGCAAAGTAAAAGAGAGAATAATTATTCTTGATTATACCTACCTATGGTGGGATACTTACCTTAAATTAGACGTCGTCGTCTTATTGCAATTTAATATATTTTTGGAATTCATAAATAAACCAACTATACTAAAATATAGTTCACGGGAACTCAGTATCCGAAAATACTAAGCTCGACCGCGAACGATTTTTGAAATACTTACGGATTTATATAGTCGTGTTGTCGGTTTATGAATTCGGGTCTATGTACAGAAGTAAAGTTTAAATTTACGAAATTAATGAAATTCGAGTTATCATAGAGATCATATACTTATGGATGTCTATGGTAACTTACCTTTACCTAAAAGTAAATTGAATAACACTCGGGTGTAAAAATATTAACTAGTCAGTAATTAAATAACTTTTTTTTTTAATTTAAATTTCACGGCCGAATTCAATTTATTTATAGAAGTTAATTCAACTCTGAAACTTTTTGTTACGCGTTGTATACCTACGTCTCAGAACGGTTACACTCGCTGTTTATCGTTGTTATACGCGATAATCAGAAATTTTTGTCTTTTTTTTTTGTTTGAAGAAATTATTATCGAATACCGAAATTGTTATATTTCTGGTCAGCGATAAATACCTATTTATGAGCGATTACTGTATTCACGATATCACTCATAAGGACATACACCTTAAACCAAAAGTTTTTTTTTTATTTTTGATTTACCTATTGCTTTGAAATAGTAAAGTTTTCCTTTTTGACTACTTTACTATAGAAGCTACAGTCCGGCAGAATGCATTCTTTCGTAGGTAGGATTCTATAATACATTTATATTTGTTGATAAATTATATTGCTATTTAAAATATTTAAAAATTTAAATTTTTACTAACTATAATAACACTTATTGGGTTAACTCAGTGCGTCTACTTATATAGTGAGAGCGTTGACATAGAGTTCATCCAACTTTGGTTTTGGGAGGGATATTTGTCTGACAGGATGATTCACCTATGGTATTTAATTTTCTTTTTTTTTTGTCCTGTAATTTTTTTTTTGTCACTTTTACGATCCGGTTGGAATGATTTTTGGTCAGACTATACTATTTATAGTTTGATTTAAGAATTGATTTAATTCGGATTGGTCAATTTTTGTGTCATGTACCGATATTTTTTTTTTTGGTACTTAACTACGTCTTAGTTAGTATTCACAACGTTATCGTATTATTCCGAAGCGACTTATCGTACTGCCTTGACTATTATCAAGTCAGGACGTCACTATTCGAATTATATTTTCGGAATTTAGTTTTGAATACGCGATTTTTATGTTAGGTACAACAATTGACTCTCGGTCGAGTTGTTATACATTGAAACCAAAAATTTAGTATTGAATCTTGCGATTAATGAAATACAATCGTGGATTTCTTTTACTTTAAAGAAGTTAATAATCATAATATTGATTTGTATACTGTAGATTTTATAGTTATAAGTAATTAGCTGAAAACTTAAGTATTTTTAATTGAAGTTAGGTGTAACTTTATTTAAGTTAAGTTTATTAAGGACAGATCTTGTTAGAATTTTAAGTTATATGAATAAAATTGTGAATAAGGTTTCAAATGGAGATTTAGTCTTTTGGATTTAGTTCTTTGTTGATGAAGACATTTTTCTTTGGGAAGCCGATTTTTCTCAATTTTTTTATTCTTTTAGGATTTAGATGATGGATCAGTAAAAACTTCATGGATATGGGTTGTGGCTGACCAATTTCGATGACTCGATAGCCAACAGAAAAATATAACAACAACAGTGATGTAGAAGGATATAGGCATTTCTTATCACATAAAGGGAGTTTACGTGATTAGTCTCGATATGCCAACATAGGGAGTTAATTTTTTGACCTTTTTGTTAGAAGATAACTTATAGGTAGGGTAGATAGGCATAGTGGAGTGAATAACATCATCACTCCCACACTAAAATGTTCCTATGATATTATTTTTGTGAGCATATTGGAACATGGAGGGCGGGTATAGACCAGCTCACGGAGGCACGAACAGCTATGCACTCCCAAATTAGATCAGATAGGAATTCAACTCTTCTTTCAGAAATCTTCATTAATCATTAATTCCGCTTCGGGCCTCAGCTCTCAACAAAACTATGGTGGTCAAACGTCAGCTAGGCCATGGTCTGTAAATAGTATGTGACACCGGTTAGTGTTCCCAGAGCAAGATCCTCCCCTCATTCGGCGAGCTAAGCAATCGAGCAACTATCAGGCCAACTGCGGTGGTTGAACACTAGCCAACCCAACCCATTGCTGCTCGGAGGTGTCTTAATTTTTTTTTGATACTTTTGAACAGTTTATTGGATTGGTGTAAGGGATTTTAGATTGTTTTTATGAAGTGAATTAGTTCAGTGTAGTATATCTATTAGCAAGCCTCGTTTATGATGCGATAGGGAATTAAGAACTCTCTTCAACGAAATATTAATGATGTTGCTGAGCTATTTAAATTATAAAAACTAACGCGCTGTAATGGTAGTCGAATAAGGAGTCAGTCCGAGTCCTTGGACGAGATGACAATCCATCTCGCCTGAATTCTCATTCGATAAAAATAAGCAGACGTAAGTTTATTTTTAATCCTCCATTTATAGTCACTTTTGAAGGTATATACAACACCTAAGTATACCACATGTTCTTTGTTAGTGGATGACATGTAAGGGAAATGAAATAAATAAACGTAAGCAACGATTAAGTTGTACTACGGTCCTGTTCTACGTATCCACTAGCTGAGGAACATTTTTAATTTTGTTTTTTCTGGAATCCGACGAGATGAGGTAGATATTGTGAAGATAAGATATTAGTAACAGAAAATTTGGTTACTCAAATAGCAATCCATAAAGTGTAACTACGAGGTGTGATGAACGCAGATGAACAATGTTAATGCGAATCTTAAATGCGAATTTCTTTTGTTGAGTTTAAGAGTCCAGCCCACAATACTGTATGATGTTGTATAGGATAGATGGTTATTACACTTTTCGTATTGGTACCCATAGTGGATTACAACATCCTTTTATAGATAAGAATGTAGCATTATTATCATATAGAATGAGTACTTATTGTTTACAAAGGTTTATCTCATATAGGTATGATTTCGGTTACCTAGTTGCTGTTGTCCTGCTTGAAACCAAGTGAGTATCGCATATGCGTAACTTTCCTATCAAACATGAAGTTCATAGGCCAAGTGAGTTTGCCTTTGATTATTTAGTCTCGTGTTGACAGAGTAATAGGTGCAGCCGTGAACATATCGCTCGTATTATTTTCCGCTTCATAGTTAATAGTGCCCAAAAGAGAACCGACGTAATTTCGCAAATTCCCGGATAGGACGTGGAGTTCAGCTGTGGAAGATCAGAGACGTGAAATTAGGTTTTTGGAATGAAGTTTAGTTTCGGTCTCACCAACGCACTGTTGTATGCTGCGGTTAATACATTCTTATAGTATGTGATCCGTTGCATGATAAATAGCACCCATCGTGGGGACTAAGAAATCTGCCGTATAAATAATTTCAAATCATAGTATGGGCAGTGTCAGGTTTTGGAATTTCGGTCCCACTGGCGCTGTGTCGTGTTAAGGAGTTATATATATAAGAGAAGCCTAATTAATCCGTTACATAATTAATGGCGCCCAACGTGGGGCCCGACCAAGATTTTGCGATTTCTTCTGCGAGAATTCGAGAACGCAAAGTTAGATTTTTGAACAAGGTTTTACTTCGGTCCCACTGGCGCGCTGTTGTATGTGTTGGATAATTTAATTAATCCGTTACATTATTAATGGCGCCCAACGTGGGGCCCGAAGTGGTGAAGATTATGGAGACGGAGAAGAAGTGGTTGAATTCAAGAATTTTTTTTTGTAGTTTTTGAGATATTTTTTTTTTAAGTCAATAAATTTTTTTTTGACTGAGATTTAAGTTTTTGTAGTGAACATTTCGTTGAGATTCAAGATCTAGAGGGAAGCTTTTTCACAAGTACTGACCGGTGGTTAGTGACTTTATCCTGACACACGTCTGCAGCAGTAATCTGATTAAATTCTCTTCTTTTCTCATGAAATTATTTTTTTTAACATTAAAACTTTTTTTATCAATTTTTGTTATTTCGTTAGTTAATAATACAAATGTCCGTATTGGATGTTATCGTCCATTAGACAGTAGCGTTTGAGTGAAACTAACAAAGTTTAGTGATTCTTTGGTTAGATGTAGTAGGTACCTTCGACCGATGGGTGGTTGAACTATTTCCTTACCCATGTCCGCTGCGATAGGACTTATGAAAATCTTGTAGCCAGAGATAGTTTAGTACATTTACGTTTATAAAATAACATCATACATCTTTAAAAATTTGGAATTTATATAGCATTCTTTTAGTTGTTCTTCAAGTCTAGACTTGAGATGATTTTTTCTCACCTAAGTCAGTTGCGGCGAGAAAGTTTAAACTAGGGCAATTAAGTTGCTAGTGATTTTTGTAAAAAAAATTTTGATCTAATTTAGTACCAAGTATTTAGTAGAGAAATTCAAGTTGGGAATTTCAAATTTTTTTTTTATGTTGTTGTTGTTGGAGTTGGCATCGAAGTCATCAAATGGAATCGCTTAGCCACAACTCTAATCCTATCATGATTTATTGAAACCCGTTTTTAGTAAGTTAATTTTTTTTTTTTTGAGATTTAGTAATCTTGAAAAATTTAGTTTGAGATTTTGGAAATTTTTGTAGATTTTTTGAAATTTTTAAGTAGTATATTTAGTTTATTTTTTTTTAGTTTATGGAGATTAAGTAGTGTGCCTGGTGGCTGTATTTAGTTTATTTAGTTTGTGGATCTTTTAGCAATTTTTGCAAATCATCTTTTTGGTTTGGAAATTGGAGTGCCTGGTGGCAAGTGGAGTTACGTTTAGCAGTTATTTTTAGTTTTTGCCTGGTGGCTTATTTTGTAGTTTTAGTATTAGGTTTTTTTGGATTTTTGTTAGTTTTAGTTTTTTTTTTTTAGTTAAGATTTAGTTTACTTTTGGTTAGTTTGTTAGGAATTGATTTTGTGAATATTTTTGCAGTGGGTTTACCCAACATAAATATTATTTTAGTTTAGATAGTAAGTTTTAGTTATAGCGTAGGAAATAAGTATTTATTGTAAAACATTATTTTTAAGTTGTTATATTTTTTTTCTTATTATATTTTTTATATTTATTTGAATTTTTTTTTGCAAGTTCTTTGTTACAATACCGGAATTTTCTTTCAATTGAATTGAGTAAGTAAAATTTGTGATTGTGAAGTGAAATAAGAATGCCGTTACCTAAACCAAAAGGAAAAGGAGAAACAACTGACGGAAGAGAACGTAGAAATCCTCGAGATCCTACATTACCCGATTTCCATGATACCAAATCGAAGAAAAGATTAGATATTTCAAACGATATGACGATGGAGGGAGCAGCTGCTGTCGACCTCAGTCAGATGGAGGAAGACCCAAGGTCATCGAATATACATAGGATAGCCGAAGAAGTAATACAGTTAGTAGAAGAAGATCGTACAGCGACCCAGCTAGAGAACCAAGTCCAGCAAGTGAACGTGACAGAACGGATGTGGATAGATGGGAAGATTATGTGAAAGAAATTGCATTAGCTACGATAGGGTGTAGTCGTGCGGAGGACCGCAAAACTCTTAAAGAGACGCTAGCCCAGAATCAAGTGCAAGTTCTTGAACGAGTTAGTAGCGCAATAAAAACTGCCATAGCTAACGCAAATCTTAACAATCAAGCTAGAGCTCCAGAAATCCTGTTGTGTGACCAACCGACGCCGGATACTCGCTGATACGACTTAAGAAGAGAGCCAGCTGTAGAGACCAGACCAGATCATTATATAACACCTCGAAGAGATAATGTTCCAGATTTCCCAAGAGATTGGCCAAGAACAACTGCACCGCAATACAGAACCGACACTGCGAGTGCAAACGAAATAGGTTTCTTCAAACGATTGAATCAAATCAGGTTTGACAACACTTCTGCACCTACGAGTACAAGAGTACCTATGCCCTCACCTTCAGCAACTTTGATAAGATCACCACATTATCACAAATGGGGAATTTCGTATAATGCGAAAAACATGACGGTGGACGAATTTTTTATTCCGTTTTGATCGAGTAAAGGACAGTTATGGAGCGAACTGGGAGAAGATAGTAACAACTTTCCATCACTTTATCAGTGGTCCAGTGGAAATTTGGTACTGGATGTTTTTGAAGAAAAACCCTAGAGCAACATGGGCAGCGCTAAAACTAGCCCTGATCGAGCAATATAGAGGTCTCGAAACAAATTCCGAACTGGCAAGACAAATGACAGAAAGAAAACAGTCGCCAGGAGAAAGTTTCGATGTATTCTACGAAGACATTCTTCGATTGAATTCCAAGATGAAAAATCCCCGCCCTAACGAAGAGATAGTAGAAATCGTGAAGCAGAACGTGAAACGCGGAATGGGAGAATTACTGCTAATGTTCAAGTCTACACGCCTATCTGATCTAGTTTACACCTGTCGAGAAATGGAACGATTTTGGATCCAAGGAGATTCAGCACGTCCACGTGTACCACCAATGTATGTCAACAATCAAAGAAAAAATGTCAACGAAATAGATATGCCAGCCGATGTTTATAATATAGACTTATCTCAATCTATTGACGCGTTTCATCGAGAACACAACAAAGAAGTAAAGATTAATTACGACAACGTGAAATGTTGGAACTGCCAAAAGATGGGACACCCTTTCAGAGACTGTCTTGACCAACAACGGAGATTATTCTGTTACAAATGTGGAGTTCCGGATGTAGTTACGCCAAATTGTAAAGTATGCGCGGGAAACCTAACGCGGAGCCAATATCTTGCCGAGAGAGATATGGTGAAGACGGGAAACTCGGGAAGTCTAAATTAGTTGTTGAACCTACAAAGAAAATAAACATCTTACAAAACCCTGAACCTAAATTTGACAAAGATTTCCCTAATAAAAATTCCAAAATACCAATTCTTGAACCTTTAAAATTATTACACGAAAGACAGGTAGCATATAATTTAGCCCGTCAAAGAATTTATACATACCCAAATCATTTAAAAAAATAACTTAACTCAGAAATCGAATAAACAAGAGAAAGGAACTTTATAAAGCAATTGCCTCTACTAAGTTAGAGAAAGATAAGGTCGATCCCCGACCGTACGCAAAGGTCAATATTTTTGATCAAGAATGGTTCGGATTGCTCGATACCGGAGCTAGTGTTAGTTGCCTTGGTAAAAAAGCAGTCAAATATTTATTAGACAATAATATTCATTTTAGTAAATTCACAGCAGATATTTCTACAGCTGATGGAAAGAAACAACCTATCATCGGGGTAGTGAAAGCTTTAGTATCCTTCAATGACAAATCCCATGTTTTGGATCTGTTTGTGGTACCATCGCTTGCACAAGAATTATATCTGGGTGTTGACTTTTGGTCAATTTTTGACTAAGCACCGAATATTATTGCTCCTATAGGTAGTATTTCCGAGGTAACTTCCGAGATACCAAATTTCTGGAAATGCGTATTATCGTTAGAAGAGACAAGGTTGTTGCAGGAAACTGTGACATTGTTTTCGTCATTCACTGAGTGAGGACTCGGGCGGACTCACCTTGTCGAACATGTTATTGATACGGGGAATGCTCTGCCAATTAAGCAGAAGCATTATCCCATATCTCCAGCTGTACAAGCCCTTTTGTTCACGGAATTAGACCGCATGCTATCTTTGGGCGTGATTGAAGAAAGCTCCAGTCCATGGTCATCACCAGTAGTTTTGGTGAGAAAACCCGGCAAAAACAGATTATGTCTGGACTTTCGGGAAGTAAACGGAGTAACCAAGAAAGATGCGAGTCCGATTGCGAACATAGAGGGATTGTTAGCACGCCTTTCGGAAACACGCTATATCTCTAGTGTGGATCTGAAAGACGCATTCTGGCAAGTACCCCTGGAGAAAGTTTCGAGGGAGAAGACTGCATTTACAGTTCCTGGCAGACCCCTTTATCAATTCAAAGTGATGCAGTTCGGTCTCTCGAATGCTGCCCAGTGTTTGACAAAACTTATGGATAAAGTTATTCCATCTAAATTAAGAGATCAAGTATTTATATATCTCGATGATCTTCTTGTAATATCGAAAACATTCGATGAACATATATCGATTTTGAAAGTAGCAGCTGCACGTTTACTGGAAGCAGGACATTCGATTAACGTCGAAAAGTCCAAGTTCTGCTTTCAGGAACTTCAGTATTTAGGATATGTCGTATGTCAGGGCTGCCTGAACCTAAATTTGACAAAGATTTCCCTAATAAAAATTCCAAAATACCAATTCTTGAACCTTTAAAATTATTACACGAAAGACAGGTAGCATATAATTTAGCCCGTCAAAGAATTTATACATACCCAAATCATTTAAAAAAATAACTTAACTCAGAAATCGAATAAACAAGAGAAAGGAACTTTATAAAGCAATTGCCTCTACTAAGTTAGAGAAAGATAAGGTCGATCCCCGACCGTACGCAAAGGTCAATATTTTTGATCAAGAATGGTTCGGATTGCTCGATACCGGAGCTAGTGTTAGTTGCCTTGGTAAAAAAGCAGTCAAATATTTATTAGACAATAATATTCATTTTAGTAAATTCACAGCAGATATTTCTACAGCTGATGGAAAGAAACAACCTATCATCGGGGTAGTGAAAGCTTTAGTATCCTTCAATGACAAATCCCATGTTTTGGATCTGTTTGTGGTACCATCGCTTGCACAAGAATTATATCTGGGTGTTGACTTTTGGTCAATTTTTGACTAAGCACCGAATATTATTGCTCCTATAGGTAGTATTTCCGAGGTAACTTCCGAGATACCAAATTTCTGGAAATGCGTATTATCGTTAGAAGAGACAAGGTTGTTGCAGGAAACTGTGACATTGTTTTCGTCATTCACTGAGTGAGGACTCGGGCGGACTCACCTTGTCGAACATGTTATTGATACGGGGAATGCTCTGCCAATTAAGCAGAAGCATTATCCCATATCTCCAGCTGTACAAGCCCTTTTGTTCACGGAATTAGACCGCATGCTATCTTTGGGCGTGATTGAAGAAAGCTCCAGTCCATGGTCATCACCAGTAGTTTTGGTGAGAAAACCCGGCAAAAACAGATTATGTCTGGACTTTCGGGAAGTAAACGGAGTAACCAAGAAAGATGCGAGTCCGATTGCGAACATAGAGGGATTGTTAGCACGCCTTTCGGAAACACGCTATATCTCTAGTGTGGATCTGAAAGACGCATTCTGGCAAGTACCCCTGGAGAAAGTTTCGAGGGAGAAGACTGCATTTACAGTTCCTGGCAGACCCCTTTATCAATTCAAAGTGATGCAGTTCGGTCTCTCGAATGCTGCCCAGTGTTTGACAAAACTTATGGATAAAGTTATTCCATCTAAATTAAGAGATCAAGTATTTATATATCTCGATGATCTTCTTGTAATATCGAAAACATTCGATGAACATATATCGATTTTGAAAGTAGTAGCTGCACGTTTACTGGAAGCAGGACATTCGATTAACGTCGAAAAGTCCAAGTTCTGCTTTCAGGAACTTCAGTATTTAGGATATGTCGTATGTCAGGGCTGCCTCAGAGCAGATCCGTCCAAAATATCCGCTATAGTAGATTTCCCGGTGCCAACGACTATACGTCAGGTACGGCGATTCTTAGGAATGGCAGGTTGGTACCGGAGATTCATAGCCAATTTCTCTGAGGTAGCAGGACCAATGTTCGATACCCTAAAGAATGGCAAGAATTTTGAATTTGGTGAGGAAGCTTTAGAAGCTTTCGATAAAATAAAGGTAGCATTAACAACAGCTCCAATTCTTCGCAACCCAGATTTCGATAGACAGTTCATTTTATTATGTGATGCATCGTCGACAGGAATCGGGGCTGTATTGTGTCAACGTGACGAAGAAGGTAATTAGTTACCAATATATTATTTTTCTCAGAAATTAAATTCGGCTCAACGGAATTATTCCGTGACGGAACGAGAATGTTTAGCAGCAGTTAAGGGGATACACAAGTTCCGACCTTATGTCGAGGGATATCGGTTCTTGGTGATCACCGACCATGCGAGTTTGCGATGGTTGATGAGTCTTAAAGACCCTACTGGGAGGTAAGCTAGGTGGAGTTTGAAGCTTCAAGGCTTCGATTTTTCGGTGGAGCACCTTCGTGGAAGTTTGCATGTAGTTCCAGATGCACTGTCAAGAATGCATGAGATGGAGGCGCTACGTGTAAACGAACTATCGGCGGAATCCACTGAAACCAAATCCTACAAATCAGAAGTGTTGCATGTCGATCTGGACGATCTGGCTTTCAAGTCAAATGAATATCTCCAGATAGCTGCACACTTTAGTAAAAATAAAGAGCATTTACAGGATCTGCAAGTATCTGATAATTTCATTTACAAAAAGATTCGCCACGCTACAGGAAATCCAATTCAGGACGATCAAGTCTGGAAACTTTGGATTCCGTCTCAGCTAACTGAACAGTTAATCATTCGGGCTCATTGCCCACCCCAATCTGCGCATGAAGGGATTACCAAGACCCTGTATCGCCTCCGCCAACAGTTCTACTGGCTGGGCATGGCTGCTCAAACAAAATTGTTCATAATTGATTGCGAGGTATGCAAAACTACCAAAGCGCCGAACCAAGTACTTAGAACGGAGATGGGAAAAGGTTATGTGGTGTCAAGACCATTCCAACACATATATACAGACTTTTTAGGACCATACCCACGCTCTAGGAAAGGGAACACGTTTATCGTAATTGTCCTTGATCAACTCACAAAATTTGTCATCATTAAACCATTAAAAAAAGCAACATCTGTGGAAGTAATGAAATTTTTATTAGACGAAATCTTTCTGATGTTTGGAGTACCAGAGACTCTATTGTCAGATAATTGGTCGCAATTCATAAGCAAAGACTAAGGCATATTTTTGAAAAAATTTGGTGTGAACCACATCAAAACAGCAGCGTATGCACCTCAGGCCAACGCTAGCGAACGTGTTAATAGGTCTATATTAAGTGCTATTCGAGCCTATATTGACGAGAAGCAGTAAACATGGGATGAACATTTGTCCTCTATAAGTAGTGCTTTACGCACATCTGTCCATAGTGTGATTGGCATGTCGCCACACGAAGCTCTGTTTGGACAGAGGATGATTGAACATGGTGCTGACTATCAACTATTAAAAAGCTCGGAGGTCTTAATCAGGCAGAAATTGATTGGTTGCCAAAAACAGCTAAAATGAATATTCTTCATACGTACTTAAAAACAGCACTCAATCAAGCACATGAGAATTATGAGAAAGTGTATAATTTGCGTAGTCGATTAGTAACATATTCAATCGGTGACGAAGTGTTCCGACGAAATTTCATCCTTAGTGATGCTACCAAACATAGGAACGCAAAACTTTTTTGGTGTATCGTATGAAAGCCATTTGGGCCCTTTCTTATTTATTCTAGCTATAAATGATGTTTCTGCTAACATACGCTTTAGTGATATTCTCATATTTGCAGATGATATGAATATTTATAAAACAAACAAATCTCCCCATGATCACACTCTTTAACATGCCGATGTTGATAGTTTCACTATGAAAACGGGTTAACTCTTAACCCTAAAAAATACTAAATTATGACCTTCTCAAAGAAAAGAGTTGCATGTAATTTTGAGTACTGTATAACACAAAATAAAATAAGTCGCGTGTTTAGTTTTAAGGAATTAGGAGTTAATTTTAGTGCAGATCTAAAATTTGCGGAATATATTAATTTTATAGTAAAAAAAAGCGGTTATAACGGTGGAAAACGGATTTTAACGATCCGAACGTTACTCTCTCTTTGTATAACTGCTATGTTAGGCCTCATCTTGAGTATGCCTCACAAGTATGGACTCAATTTTATGAAGTTCATAAGAGCCGTATTGAATCAACCCAACAAAATTTTATTCGTTTTGCTCATAAAGGTCTTCCCTGGACCGATCCTTATAACCTGCCACCTTACGAACATCGGGTTTGACCTGTGCAGTTACAAACCTTATATCAACAACTGGTTAACAATGATTCAATATTCCTTCCTCAACTTGTCTCTGGTTAAATTGATGCTTCGGACCTGCTAGCCTTTATTGGCTTTAACTACAGGGGGGGGGCATATCACCAGCATGTGTTTTTACGTTCGCAGCAAACAAAACACCTCATAAATAAAATGCACGACTGGGTCGCACGAACTTGCTCTTGTAGCAAGCAATGGGATTGGGAAAATTTAATTTACTGAATTATGTTGAAAGGTGGAAATGTCCTAAATATGAGAAAAGTTGTATGGTTTATTCAAAAACTTTAAATGCCATCTTATATTAAATCCTTATATTAAACACTGTATAAAATTTAAATGAAATCGGTTGAGCAGTTATCAACTTATGGCCAAATTTGTGAAAAACCGTTAACACCAAATCTCCGTTATATGCATTTTCAGCCAAAAACCTGAAACGCAGTTCTATTATGACTCTCAAGAATATCACGTACTCCAAGTTTCATCAAAATCGTTGGAGCCGATCTCGAAAAAATTGGGAAACACTAGAACCGTTATATGGGGGGTACCCGTTCTCGACGGTCTAAAACGAAAATTCGAATTTTTCCTCTAGGGAATCACCAAAAAGTACCACACACGAAGTTAAAAAAAAATCCGACCAACCGTTCAGGCTGTAGATCGGGGCACAGACAACCGCACATCAGCTCATACGCAAATACAGACCGACGGACGGCATGACGAAACCTACTTCTTTGGTCTTCTCTATCATAGTAATGTCATGTTTGATTAAAACCTCGAATTTTTTTTTAAATTGGCAAAATTGTTAAGGTGTTAATTAAAATTTTTTTATTTTATTATTAAAGTTGTTTTTATTTATTAGCTAATGATGTGATTACACACTTAATTGAGGGGATTACACGCTTAAGTGAGGGGGGAGGGGTCAGGCATGGAAAATGAATCTTTCGAATTGTATCGTAAGTTAAAACAAAAGTGTATCGAATTGTACTTTTTCATTTTTCAATACCAGTTTTTTTCGTTCTTTTATTTTCAGATTTTAATTTTTTTTTAATTTTTAAAACAAGTTTATAATTGTTTATAATAGTTTGAACTTTAAGAATGTATACTTAAATATACCACTTTGCCACCTGACCACACAATGTCGATCAAGTACTCGTCGTGAGCGGTCGCGTTGCTAGCTCTGTGCGCGTGTGTCCCCCAAATATATAAAAAAAAAAAAAAATAGACCAAACCAAAATATATCATACAAATATTATTATTATTATTATCACATAATTAAAATCAATTCCCAAAATCGCAAAAAAGAAGAAAGCAGAAAACAAAAACCTCGTTCGTAGTCGCAGCACAGCATCCGACACCACCCATCCTCTCCACCCGAGCTCACTCATAACTGTTGCTTTCTATGCATTGCAAGCCTCTTGTGAGGCTTATCGCAAGAGCTTTGCGGTGGATGGGTAAGTAGCATTTGTCGAATAGTTCTATTGTGTTGTTTATACCTATATATATTAATTTGTGTGCAAATTGTCTTATGGGTTAACACCTAGGACAGTTTGTTTATCATTGATTTGATATGGGCCTACACTGCACGGTTGAACTTAGGTACGTCAAAGTCGAATTTTTTGTGTTTAGTTTTTCAGAATGGTAAGTGATTTTTGTGTCGTCTATTCAAATGTTCGTGGGCTTAGGAAGAATTTCTTTTCTGTGTACGCCCATACTGTGCAATACAGGCCAGCTGTTTTGGCATTAAGTGAAACCCAGGTGGGACAGAATACTGATTTATCAGAATTTTGTTTGGTTGAATATAACTTAGTGCCATTACATTTTTCCCACCATGGTCTTGTTGTTTGGAATGACATTGCTTGCCAGAGCCTTCCCCAATATGGGCATTGTTCTAATACGAACTTTAATTTCCTGTGGCTCAAATTCACTGTCCGCAAGCATATCATTCATTACTGTTTTATTTACAGGAGTCCGAATCTTGACAGCATGTCTACTTGTGATGAGTTAGATGTTCTGTCAGATTCAATTTCCCGAATTGTTTCCCATTGTCCTTACACTGAAGTCGTGATTACGGGCGACTTCAATGTACACAATTCAAGTTGGCTCCGCTATTCTGGCCAGACAACACTCGAAGGAAGGTATACCGAGATCTTTGCTGAGTATAACCATCTTACCCAGCTTGTCGATGAGCCTAACCGTATACCGGATGTTGATGGGCATTCCGCCCATACTCTTGACTTGTTCCTTACTTCCCACCCTGATAAATATACTATTAAAGTAACTTCTCCATTTCGCACCTCGGACCATTGTGTCATTTCAGCTAATTTCTCGATCTCCAACCATCCAGTTAAAGAACAAATTCCCACTAGGACCGTTTGGCAATACGAGAAAGCCAACTGGGACGGTCTGAATAAATTCTTTCGCAACTTTAACTGGTCATTATGCTTCCTCGATAATGACATTGATGCCAGTGCTGAAATGATTACAGAAGTGATTTTTCTTGGAATGAGAACTTTTGTCCCTCACAGAACAAAATGTATCAAACCAAAGGAAAAGTCTTGGTTTACCGAAGAGTGTAAGGAAGCTATCAGGTTAAAAGAAGTAAGCTTCCGATCCTATAAAGCCAACCCATCTGAGGAAAATCGGAAGAAACACAAACAAGTTAGGAACTCGTGCAACTCCGTTATACACAAAACGAAATTTTTACATGACCAGAAGTTACGGCAAAAAATTCTGCAATGTCCCAAAGGCAGTAAAAACTTCTGGTCATTTATAAAAAACGTCAAGAACTCAACGTCATCATCAGTTCCAATGCTCATCGTCGACAATAATCCAATTGTCAGCTCTTCAGAGAAGGCGAATATGCTCGCAGCTCATTTTGCTGCAAGTTCTACGTTGCCTGCAAGCAACAATGCCCCTCCTGTACTTGAGAACGTTAATTTTTCTATGGGACAGGTATTTTTCCGCACTCGTACAGTAGCAAGAGTTCTTCAAGATCTTGATATACACAGATCCGCTGGCCCGGATGGTATACCGCCTTACTTCTGAAGAGGTGTTCTTCATCGCTGGCAAAACCATTGCGTAAGCTTTTCCATAGCTCCTATCGTTCAGGAATCTTTCCTAGTAGATGGAAAACAGCATTTGTCCAGCCCGTCCCTAAAAAAGGTGATTCCTCCTCCCCCTCCTCTTACCGACCAATTGCACTTACGTCCCTTCTTTCCAAGGTCATGGAAACGCTGATAAATCGTCAGCTCAAGAAATATCTCGAAGATCGGGAGCTTTTAAATGACCGGCAATACGGCTTTCGCAGCAATCGTTCCACTGGTGATCTGATGGCATATCTCACCGAACAGTGGAACAAATCTATGCATCGCTTTGGCGAAAGCAAGATTATTGCGCTTGATATTTCAAAGGTATTTGATAGAGTTTGGCATGAAGCTCTTTTATCGAAAATGCGTGCATTTGGTATCGATGATACTCTTATTCGTTGGATTAGAAGCTATCTTCTGGACCGTTCAATACAAGTTGTATTAAACGGTTTCAAGTCCGATCTCCACAAAATAAATGCTGGTGTGCCCCAGGGCTCCGTTCTGTCTCCGACTCTCTTTCTCATTTTCTCTTGTCTGTGACTTCTAATCCATTAAATTGTTTTGCTGACGACTCAACCCTCAGCTTTTCATATACGTTTGATAATTCACGGCCTTCGCCTTCGGACGTGTTATTACAACGATACCGTATGATAAGCTCATTAAACCCCGATTTAAACAGCATTGTGAATTGGGGTATCAGAAATCGTGTGGAGTTTAATGCGTCGAAAACTCAATGCTGTCTTTTGTCGTTAAAGATAAACATACCCCCTATGCCATTATCCATGAATGGTACTTGCATCGAGGAGGCCGAAAAGATTTCAGTACTCGGTATGTGTATCAGTGACAACCTTCGTTGGAATGATCATATACTTGAGATTGCTAAGAATGCTGCAAGATGCTTAGGCTTTCTTAATAGATGCAAGAAGTTTTTCACCCCTTCTGATCTGGCTACAATTTACAAGGCGTTTATACGCCCTAAACTTGAGTATAACTCCCATCTCTGGGCAGGTGCTTCTCAAACTTTTCTTCACCTGCTCGACAGATTTCAGAAAAAGGCGTTAAAATTGATAGGAGAGAGAAACATTAAGGAAACATTTCCATCACTCGAACATCGTCGAAATGTTTCATGTCTTTCTTTATTTTACAGGTTCTTTTACAAAAAATGTTCACTTGAGGTAGCCAGCTGCGTTCCACCCCTTAAACATTTCTCCCGTAACACTCGTCTTGCTAGGAACGCTTATCAGTTTACACTTGAGCCCAATTTAGGGATTCTTTCTTTAGCCGTACAACACGAATGTGGAATGAATTGCCTGGCACAATTTTTCCTTACCATTTTGATCTGCAGACATTTAAGATCAATGTTCATCGACACCACCTTTCCCTTCCTCCCTAAAATCCTATCGCTCGCGCTGTGACTTTTCATTAAAAGGGCTATAACAGACCCCTTGAGCTCGTGTGCATTATAAAAAAAAAAAAAAAAAAAAAAAATTAACAACTTTTTAGTACAAAGGGCTAGTTCTAGTTCTGTGAAAAACAGAAAAAAAATGATTCTAATAGTTCTAGAGGAAGAGGATAATTTTCAACGTTTTGAACGAATTACTTTTAATATAAAAACCATAACAACAGTTAGCTATTTTTGATTAAATTTGTTGTGTTAAATTAAAAGTCTTAGTTTGTAGGCGATTTGTATATTAAGTCCCAGTTTTTCAGTTCGTTATTATACCACGGTTAGATAAACCCCGAGTTAACTGTGATGAAAACAGGGTTTTCAGTTAGTTCTAAGGTCCAGAGTTAACTCAAAATTAATCCAGCTAAATTGGTGAGTTAATTCTGAGTGAATTCGAGATCTGAAACTAACTTAAAACCATTTTTCCATCAGCATTAACTCGAAGTTAATCTAACTCTGATGGAATAATCTCGCACTGAAAAACAGGGCCTAATTCTTAAATTTGCTGCCGAAGTAGTTGTATAGATAAGATAAGAAATTATAAAACAAGAACAACCACTAGATTTTAGTTTTGATTTGCAATAACACAACTTTAGACAGAGTCAAAAAATCATCAACACAATTACTGAATGATCGAGCGAAACACGAAGCAAGATATAGACAGACGGATGACAATAAAGACAAAACGTGTATAGTGCAATAAATGGACTGACAATTGTGTTATATGGGATTATTATCAATGAAAATACCATCTAAATTCATCTAATTCAGTGGCTGAGGAAAATTGTACTGAATTTCATGAAAGTGTACTTAAGTGTACTTTCATGAAATTTATAGGATAGGTATAAAAAACTTTAAATCGATTTTATCACAAACTATATTTTTGAATTTTGTGAACATATTAACTCAAAATCCTCTTGACCGATCCTCTTGAAATTTTGTACACTATCTCTACTCGTAAATCAATTGGCAGTCAGAGATAGTTTTTTGTACAATTTTTTTCATTTTATAATAACGAATTCACCAAAAATATTTAGTACACATCACGTTTTTCACTTTAAACGACTGCCAAAATTCAAAAGAAATGGACAAAAAAATCTTCCTGACTACCTTTGGAAACATTTCACCTTTTAACGCATTTTGAGATTTTTGTTTCAGATAATGCGGTTCACTCCACAATAACGTTTTTTTTAATTTTTATGTTTTTTTATGCCAATGTTCTAAAAGAAAATGCCTAAGGTAAAAATCGAATGATTTTTCATTTTGATTAATCAATTGCTTAAAAACCTGAGCTTCATAATATTTTTTATACAATAGTAAAGTTTAACTTATTAACTTTTTTTATTTGGGACATAAATATAAAAGTTTTTTTTAAGTTTTCTTGTTTTTTAATTTAAACGAATACAATATATAACGCGCACCTAGGAAAAACTTAAATAAAAATTAAAATCCGTGCACCCTGAACGCAAAACTAGAACTTAAATTATACTCATTCAAATAAACTTTTTATGGCCATTAAAAAATGGCGTTTCGTGCGAATACTCACTTTGCACTCATCAGTTGACAACGAATGAGCACTTTGTCAATACGCAAATGTCCGCTTATTACAGTTCAACTAACATAACTTTTTTGACAAAAACGTTAAGTGAACTATATCCAACAAGACTACGATTGCAATCGTCAAAAAAGTTATGTAATTGAAACAAGGGGAAATTCGCGTGTTGACAGGGTGCTCACTCGTTGTCAACTGATGAGTGCAAGGTGAGCATCCACACGAAATGCCATTTTTTTCATGGACTAAAGGTCATAAAAAGCTAATTTGAATCAATAATTCAACATGTCCACTAAATAAATTTTAAGTCTTGTACTTGGTTGAAATTATTTGTTATTTATTATTTAATATTTTCAATATATAGTATTTAGAATTTGTATTATAACAAAAACATTATTTATAAACTTACATTCTTCTGATTGTGGGGCTTAAATTAAGTGTTTCCAATAACTATATGTTCAATATGTTAGTCTATAAGAGCCGAGAGCAAATTTTGGGCGTGGAGGTATAACCAAAATTGATTTACATGTTTGTTGAGGTATTAGCGTCGTGGTATCGAATCCAGTCACCTGGCAGAGTTTTTTGGGTGCCGGAGCGGATGGTGGTCGAGGAGTTGAAAACTGTGATTTTGCTGATTTAGGGGTGGGAGGTATAACCAATCATATTCACATGTAAACTGTAGATAATGGCGCTGTAATTAAGAATGTTGGGGTCCAGACGTTTTAAGTGGTGTCTTCACCTTGCCAGATGCCTCCAAAAAGGGTTGAACAATCCTTTATAGATGTCGTAGGTATAAGCACTTAAATCCAATGTCAAAAAATCAGGTAAACTCTCCTCATTACGAATATATAGGTGCCAGACGATTTAAGTGGTGCCCCACTTAGCCAGACGCTCCGACAAGGGCAAATAGGGAAACTACTGTTTTATTGCCTCACCCTCCACTCCGGCATCCAAAAAACCCTGCCAAACAGCTGGATTCTATATCACGACGCTAATACTTCAACGTACATGTAAATAAATTTCGGTTATACCTCCACGCCCAAAATTCGCTCTCGGCTCTTGGTCTATATGCCTTACATAAATTTTATGCCTCAGTTAGGTTGAAGTCTATGTTAAAACCTTATTTAAAATTAAAAAAAAAAACAATAAAAGAGATACTTAAATCTATTTAATTGTACCCAAATGAAAAAAAATAATTAAATATTCACCCACGAATTGACAAAATACTCTACGGCCTTTGTTTTCCTGATTCCATTTCAATATCTATTTGGTTGTACAAAATTACTTGAAAAAAAAAAACAAATATTTACCTACCAGTTAATAAAATACTCTACGGCATTTGTTCTATTGATTCCCTTTTTTTTAAATAATGCTTTTATTGGAATTATAAAAATTCCAATTATTGTCGATTATATTTTTCTGTCAACACCAAACCATAAGCTCACTTTTGACGTGGAAACAAGTCACATATCACGAACATGTGTGTCGAAATGTCTGTAGCTGTAAACACATAACTAAAATCTATTCCAAAAAAATAAGAATTGAAAAAACAAGTTCTTTAATTTTTGTACTTCTGACGTATGGGCGAAATCACTTCGATGAATTACACTAAAAAAAAAACGCAATATAACTACACTTTCTTGTGTTAAAAATGAAAGATAAACATTGAGCCTTAAATATATTCCCGAAATTACCAACCCCCTCATAAAAATCTTTGAAAAACATTATAATGGAAATTGTCCATTCAAGCAATGGTAAATTAAAAAACTTGTTGGTAATTTCAAAAGGCAAAACAGAAAACTTAAAAAAACTGGAAGATATGAAATAATATGCTAAGAATTTGACCAAAAATACATAGGTCAAAACAAAACAATTATTCTAACACGTTTCAAGAAACATTTGACAAACATAACAAATAACGGGTGATTTTTTAGCTGGTTTGGTTTTGGCAACACTAGTTTTGACAGCTGACGTGTGTTTAGTACCTTGTGTCACTGTCAAACAGCTTTAGTTTGGTTTGCAATTTAACCATGGATCGTCTTACAAATGAACAACGCTTGCAAATTATTGAATTTTACTATTAAAATTCGTGCTCGGTTCGAAATGTTCGAAATGCTTTTTATCGAAAAATTGTGTTCAGCGATGAGGCTCATTTTTGGTTGAATTGGTACGTAAATAAGCAAAATGGCCGCATTTGGAGTGAAAATCAGCCAGAAGCATTGCAACAGCTACCAATGCATCCCGAAAAAGCCACTGTTTGGTGCGGTTTATGGGCCGGCGGCATTATTGGGCCATATTTCTTCAAAGATGATGCGAATCGCAGCGTTACTGTCAATGGTGAATGCTACCGAGCGATGATAACAAACTTTTTTTTGCCTGAAATGGAAGTTCTTGACTTGCATGATATGTGTTTTCAACAAGAGTTTGGTGAACAGTTAATTTCACGTTTCGGGCCGGTCAATTGGCCGCCTAGATCGTGCGATTTGACACCATTAAACTATTTTTTGTGGGGGTATGTCAAAGTTAATGTCTATAAGGACAAACCCGCTTCGATTGACGCACTGGAAGCCAACATCCATGCATTCATTCGTGAGATACCGGCCGATATGTGTGAAAGAGTATGCCAAAATTGGACTAAGCGGATGGGCTACCTGAGACGCAGCCGCGGTTAACATTTGCATGAAATTATCTTTAAACATTAAATTGCAAGGTTCAAACTATCGATTCAAATAAATATTTCATTCATTTTTTCGAATTTTTTGTGTTTTTTAAAAAAAAAAGTTCTAAACCTCTTAAAAAATCACCCGTTAGGATAAGCAGTGACACAAATTATGATTATGATTTCTCCAAAGCTGAATTTCATATATTTTATAGTTGTGACCAAAACAAAACCGGTCGTCAGCTGCCGCATACGCGTAGAATTTGACGTGGGTGACAACTTAAAAATCGAAAAAAAATGTAAAAAAAGTGATCTCTCCAAAGGTTCATACAGCCGTTAACTATTAGTAGATAACCACTCGTCAGCGCTCAGCTGGCTAGATTCCGGTGGAAAATACGTCAGCCGGCCATGAAAAGAACTTAATAAAACAGTCAAAAAGTAATGAAATAGGGCCCATCTGACAAAAGTTTGGTAGGTCTTTGAATACAGTTTTGTAGACGGGTTGATTCTGAGTATAAAACGGATAACCTATAGTTATCTTTTGAATTCTTTTTTAAATATTTGTTTATATTCCCCACTTTTAATTTATTCACCCCAAAAAAAATTATTTATCTATAAATTGAATAAATAATTCCTTAAAGCAATAATAGAGTGAAGTGATATAATTTACCTATGGTTCAAGTTTTTAATTTGGGTTTTCAATCAACCAGATACCCAAAGGTATAATCATCACATCCTACAAAGCGGTGCACCACCTCGAAGTGATTCATCTTTGTTTAAGATCTGCGGTAGGTTTTATTTATTGAATTTAAATTAAACATCTGAATCTTTTAAATTGATCTTTTTACTATAAATTGCGATATTATTTTTATTAATTTTTTTTTTTTGAATTCAGATATTTTTATCTTTAAGCCTACGATTATGCAATGCATTTTGCCTAGTCGTGGTGAGCTTTTTGTTGCGAGAGCAAATCATAAATATCTATGTATGGATGTTATATAATTAAAATAAAAATATTTTATTGTGGTGGAGAAATGATAAGAGCATTAACACTAAGTTTAAATTCAAATAATCTGAGAAAGAGAAATATTATATAAAAAAAAACTTTTGCATTTTGTAAACATTTTAGCCACGTACTCGTCATGGAGTAATAAAGTGAATCTATTAATGTAACTATGTACCTACATTTAACGTTAAATCAATTTTTATTTGAATTTAAAAAAAAAAGCTAAAAATAAAATTATCTTCTTATTAATTTATCGAAAAAATTAATAATAAGAATAAGATATATTCTTATTATTTTTTTTTTTTTCAATAAACCTTCATTTAATTTCCTATAAACTATATTTTGAATGGTTTAATTATTGTTACAAAAATAATAGGCTCATACCTACATATACTTGTGTACTTAAGAGATAATTTTCATTTTAAAATGAATAGTATCGAGGTAAATGTGAATCCTATCAATTGACGGTTGGTTTATTTATTCCTTTTTTTTATTCATTATAAACTTTAAATACTATTACTAAAAGAAAACAAACATAAATGAAATTTAAGAGTTATTTAGAATATAATAGGTAATGGTTTGACAACATTTTTAATTCAATTGTAATTTTGGGTTTAACTTATAGTTTCGTAAGACATTTATCTGTTAGGATAAGAATTATTATGAATAAAATTTGTTTTTTTATTTTGCAAATGAACACTAATTTTGAACTTTTTATTGTTTTCGTTGATGGATTCAACTTATTTTTTGGGAAGTTTTTCTAGTTGCAGCTTTACACTTTAACATGACTTTCGTTTAAATGACGTCATGAGTGGATGCGGCCAAATGGATGGAAAGTTTATGAAGATGAGATTTTTATTATTGAAGATGTAAAGTATATTTTCATTTAGATTTTTTTTGGAAAATGTTCGAGAATTTATTTTTTTTCCAATTCGGATAGTTTGGTTTGTGTTTGAGATGCGAATCTAAATCGCGATCTCATCTTCAGACTAGGGGCTGATATAAAACGAGGACTTATCAGCCATGGTTGTATCCTATGCGATACGTGGGTGGGCTACCCCTCTGAGAGGCAATGACATCGTGCCCTCTCCTCACTTGAGAGCTCTCTTTTTGGTATTTTTTGTTTTGTAGGGTAACTATCTGGACGAATTCGGGCTCCGACTTTTTTTTGAACCTGATCTTTTAATATCTACACCGGCATGTAAAATTCGTAACGACCGTTTAGTGTTGTGATGACAAGAACCCCCCCCCCCCCATCCGACGAGCTAGTTTGTGCTTATGCAAGCATGCCATGTCATCGCAACTTGAACACCCTTTTCTTTCTGCTGCCAGGATCAGACCGCTGTACCTGTAAACATGGTGGTTGTAATGGTAGACAAGGGAAGCAAAGGTTATAAGGGGTCAGTGATAGGTGTGTTCTGATATGTGTTAACGTATGGTTATGTTTGTGGATTATAACACCTCTGAGAAGAGAGGAGAGAAAATGGAAACCCTGTTGAGAGTTCTTGTGCCGACAACACCGCGGACCGTAACAAATGAATGATGATATTGCGTTAGTTACCGCTCCTTATGTTACCGCTCCTTATGTTACTATACTATATAGGATAGGTATAAAAACCTTTAAATCGATTTTATCACAAACATCATTTTTGAGGTCAGTGAACATGATAACTCAAAATCCACTTGACCGATCCTTTTGAAATTTTCAACAGGTAGTCTGAAGATGTTTTTTTTTCATTTTTTTCCAATTTTATAATAACGAAAATGTTTAGCAAAAGTCACGTTTCTTACTTCAAACTGCTTTCAAAAATAAAAGGAATTGACAAAAAACTTTTCCTGACTACGTGTGGAATCATAGGTATCACCTTTTAAACGCATCTCGACTTTTTTGATTCATATGATCCGGTGACGAGCCGAGCTATGAAGTTCACTCCACTATATCTTTTATTCGAGGATCCCCGGGAGATTCGCTGTCACGGACTAAATTATTGATATTTTTAATTGAAAATTGTATCAAAGGTACATTACATTAGATGTAGTACTATAACGTGTACATAAACGCTTTTCCAACACCTTGACAAGAGAATTACGTTTAAAAAACATATCTCCACCTATTGACAGAAATTTAACAAACGAAGAGATCGACGGATACCTACTACAAATGGACGAGGCCATAAAACAAACAATGAGTACGACTATTCCACGTTACAAAGAACAAGACGCAACTGCCAAGTACCGAAACGCGACAATTGACGCACTACACAGACAAAAAAGTGGACTGCTTACAAGACTTAAACTTTTGTACAGACGGTTCACTGATAGACATAATTCGGAGATTGGGACTCTGAAGTCTTCGATTAAAAACATATAGGTTGACTATCAATTCCTATTGGAATAATAGAATTCGGGCTATTAACTCTAGTGACCCAAGTATGTTTCCTAACATTAATAAAATTTTCAGACGGAAAGATCAAAATGACCTTCCATGTCTCAAGCTTCAGAAAACGATTGAAAACGAAAACTTACTTTTGAACGCAGGCATAGATCCAGGGGATGCCGTTTTTAATGATGATTTCTTCATTATCGAGGATCCTAAGGAGAAAGTGGAAGACGTGGGGGCTGCTTTTCAGCAATTGTATAAGGTGAATACCAGTATTCGCCAAAATCATGAACTGGAAAGCAGAGCCCTGCTTCACCACTCCGACCTTCGAAATGATATAACGCAATGGCGATCCGAGAACCGCTCTTTTTTGGGGTTCAATGAAGAACACTTGGCAAACGCCATCATCGCCGAGCGAAACGGGTCTGATTCCCTGTTAATTTCGAAGCTAGAACTTCAGATCATTTTCGATTCATTGAAAAAAAAGAAGACAGCAGGAGTAGATGGTATATTCAATATTGTACTACGACATCTACCTCAGGATGCAGTCGACATTTACACCACATTGTTTAACAACGCACTGAATAATGCATATTATCCAGTGTGTTGGAAGACAGCAGTGGTACATCCTCTCTCTAAAAAGGGGAAGGATAAATCCAATCCGGCAAATCTACGGTCGATAAGTCTCCTTCCGAGTATAAGTAAGGTATTCGAAAAAGTTCTCAATAGGGCTTTGTTCAAATGGGCTGAGGACAAATATATTATTCCTGATAAACAGTTCGGCTTTAAGCCAGGACACGATACCACTCATGCCGCGTCTAAGCTTGTGTCTGAAATTCAATGGAACAATGCGAAAAAACAGTGCACGGGTGCCTGTCTGGTTGATTTGGAGAAAGCTTTCGACACCGTATGGTTAGAAGGTCTGTATCTAAAGCTGACCAGACCTGGTATTAGTAAATCATTATTGTATATACTTTATGATATGCTCAACGGTAGAAAGTTTGTTGTCAAGAGTGGCAGTGTAACGTCTACCAAAATATTTGAAATAAAAAATGGTCTGCAGCAGGGAGCGGTTAACTCGCCGATTCTTTTTAACATTTACACTAGCGATCTTATAAGTAGTCTAACTCATGCAATTGCGTATGCCGATGATCTAATAGCGTACAGAACAGGTCCAAAAGTTGAAGTTATCAAAATTCTTTTACAGCGTGACTTCGACAAGATTCAGCAATATTGCGATGACTGAAAGTTCAAAATCAACTTTCAGAAATGCGAAACTATTCTGTTTAGAACCCCTTTGTCTAGAGCTTCTGCGGATACGAGAAAGAACTGGCGAAAACTTGTGATCGTTGGACCCCTTGGACAGCCACTGGCAAGTTAAAGTGTCGTGAAGTACCTTGGCATCTGGCTGGATCAATATTTGTATTTCGACAGACATATAGATGCTGCTCTGACCAGGGCTAGGGGAGCCTTTGCCCTGACAAGACGCCTGTTTTACACCAGCCATCTTGATAGCAGGGTGAAGGTGATTTGTTACATGGATTTAACCAGGTCGATGATTGCCTATGGATGTCCTGTGTGGTTCAACGTTGCACCATCTCAAATGGAAAAGATTCGGGTATTTGAGAGGCAGTGTCTTAGACGCTGCCTTGGATTGCACAGAACACCAGAGTCGGAGTACATAAAATATTATTCCAACGAGGTTCTATACAACAGGGCTAACATAAACAGAATAGATAATTTCTTAATCAAGCTGATTCGGGGTCATATTGCAAGAGCGATGACTTCAACTAATGGCTTGATTTTCGGGGCTTACTACCCCAAAGATGAATACTACGAAAGTGTGTGTCTAAGCGGATCTATCCCACCTGACGCTTTCCTCTTTTTAGACAGTCGAGGGCTGATACAGGATAGTTCGGCGGTACCGCTGATCTACCACGTCGGCCGAAAAACTGTGGATAGGCAACTCCTTTATGGTCGTGACGTCATCGCAGAAAGCGGAGCAGAGCGCCTTCGGTTCAGTAGGGCTGTGTCCGAAAGGGACCATATAGATAGATTGGACCAAAATGGCCAGTTCTGGATGTGTAAAATAACTAGTAAAATTTAAAAAATAAATAATAATAAAAGTTGACTAATTGAGTTTATTGCCTTGGTTTGACTTATGCAGGTTTAGGCGTGTCCTTGGCTTTAAAAGTAGGCTAACTAACTAACCTTAGTACAAAACAATCATGGTGGCACTAAAAAGAAAAAAGAAAACGTTGCTGTGGCTGTTCTAGTCTCAAGTTATTTTAAGTAGTCTTAAGTGTAGTTTTAAGTTTTATAAAAAAATAAAAAATGACAGATGTAATGAGTTTTTTATTAATTTTCTTGTTTTTAAGTAATAAATGAATTTCTATAATATTTAAGCTAGGTACTTCGAAAGGCAATAATTTTAAGTTTGTTATGGTATAATTTAGAGCGCTCGCAAAGGGCCAGTAAGTTAGTTAAGTTAATATGTAAGCTAGTTGTTAAGGTTTTTGTCTAGCAAGTAAGTAGTTATAAGAAAATTGAAATATAAAAACTTAATATACAAAAAAAACGTGTACATAAAATCAATAAGTCAATAATATTCTATTCATATCTCCTAAAAATATTAGGAAAATATGAGTTTTTTCGCCTTTAAAACCATACTCCCCCTTTAACACCAGAGCCTTGTGTAGAGTAGTGTTTTCATTTGTTTTCCTACACTGAGATAATAAATTTGGTCCTTGTTTAATATAATGTTTCTTTTAAGAATAAAAAAGCCTCAAGCGTTCAAATATTTCATTATCAAATGTTAACTTTTCAAGCAAAAACGATAAAATGTTCAAAGCAAGTTTAGTATACATTCATTTATGGTTTCAAGTGACTATAATTCTTCTCAGAAATAGGTACGTATGTATTATTATCAGAGGCGTACCGAGAGGTCGAGCCGTGGGGGGTGAGTTTTTCTGAAATGCCGACTTTTAATAAGAATTTGCCGACTTATTTTGGGAATTTGCCGACTGCAGTCATCGCTATACTAAAAAGTAAAAAAAACTACTGGATGTTTTAAATAATCAATAAATTTCCATGAAACTATCTAAAAATATTGAGTATCAACTGTTATATTGAACAAATATAACCCGTTAATTCTTTAAAGAGCAATGTATTTATTAAAAAATATAAGTAAATATGTATCTAGTTAAAAGAATTTGTTTTTATGAATAGTTTTCAATAATATTAATGGAATAAATAAATTAATAATTAATGCAACATATCTTATTTAAGAAGAAAATAATAATGAACTAGTGTCATGAATTTAAATTTATGTAATACATTTATATAATACATATATATAATACAAGGGAATATTTATTATTTTTAATTAATGTTTTTGATTTTAAAGTTAGTAGTTTAATTAAGGGCGTCCTGGATCAGTGGCTCGGTGGCTCACAGGTGTGCACAGGTGTGCACAGGTGAGAACAGGTGAGAACAGGTGAGAACAGGTGAGAACAGGTGTGACAGGTGTGACAGGTGTACAGGTGTGCACAGGTGTGCACAGGTGTGCACAGGTGAGATCAGGTGTGTACAGGTGAGATCAGGTAAGATCAGGTGTACAGGTGTGCACAGGTGAGTGTAGGTGAACAGGTGAGAAACAGGTGTGTGTAGGTGCACAGGTGAGTGTAGGTGATATAGGTAAATTCAGGTGAGCTAGGTGCAGGTGGGCGGAAGCCCAGGTAATCAGGTGACCTATATAGGTGTGGGGTGGGGTCAGTGGGTTGTGGTGGTGGTGGTTGAGGAGGGTGGCGGCTAAGTGGGCGGTGGCTCGAGAGTTTTTCCAAGGGCGGTGGCTCATGAGTTCTTAAAGAGTGGTCGTTCAAGTGTTTTCAAAGGGTGGTGGCTCATGAGTTTTTAAAGGGCGGTGGCTCATAGGTGTTCAGTGGGCTGTGGCTCATGGGTGATAGGGCTTCAAGTAGGCCGATGATCAATGGGGATTCAAGGATTTTTAATGGTAAATATGCACAGGCATACATGTATGTTAGCATTGTTTTTTCTTATCTTGCGCTTGTGGTTTGCTTAAGATTTTATTTATCTTTATTTGTCACTCTTAACGACTTCGGCTGTTTTATTATTAGAAAGATTATTTGGCTATCTCAACCCAAGGGATGTTGAGGTTATTGGAAAACAAAGAAACAATGTATGCAAAAGTAGTTAGCACTCACTCCAGATGTGCAGCATGGGCGGGTCTGCATGCATTTCAAAAGTGGAGGGTTTTTTTTCTTAATCTGCTTTTAAGATAAAATTATCCTTCATGAATATACTGCGGAAATATGCACACATGTATGCTAGAATTCGACGATAACATTTATTTCTTTTTTTGGGATGATTGTTCATCGCGTATAAGTCAAAAAGTATGATAGTCATGTAATCACAACTTTCCTTCATGACTGTACAAGAATAAACATAAATGAGGTTTGATAATAAAGGGTAAGACATTAGTGTAGGTAAATAAGCCGCAAATAATATTTAGAAGTTGAGAAACTCCTCTTAACAATAGAGAGTCAATTTACATTCAGAAACTGAAAAACGGAAATCAACCCTTGATTAGAAATAAAAAATACTTTTTATGTGTTTGATTTTAAATTTTATTTTATTTTCGGATATTTAATTACTAAACAATTCTGGTTACCACTTGATTAAGGGGATTATATTCAATAATGCGATCATGCAGCATAAGGCAGTAAGCTGAAGTGTTTAGAGGAATTTTCTTTGATGATCTCATCTCCAAGCGTATATCGATAGGTCCTGTTTTTAATGTTTCATTCTGATGTCTGCAATCAATAACGAACATTGGAGCGCGCGATTTAAATTTATCCAACGATAGAAGAGGTTCAGCCATTGTTTTGTTGTAGTAAGCTTTTTGAAAATCGGTATACATTTTGTATAGCAAACTGTAATTGTTCTGTTCAAAAGAAATGTTGAGGTCTTCATGAGGGTATACATCTGAGTTTAGATAAACTTTTATGTCTGTTAGATGACAATGATCAAATGTTGTGGGATCCGCTGTTAGTTTATTATATTTTTCAGTTTGTAATGCAAGTATAATGTATCGAGGTTTTTCAATTTGTGTTGTTGTTTTAACGTTCCAAATATTATGCTCGGAGAAAGATAACATAGGATATTCATACAGATCCCAAGTGCGGAAAGCAATTTTAATTGTACTATTCTTGTTTATAGATTTATATAAATCCAACTTGACTGCATCGGACAAAGTTACATGTGGTACTTTCCATTGGACCTTATGAAGTTGAATCTCAACTTGTTCATCAATCGTGGAAATTAATGCATTTTCATCCATTCTGGCACGAGTGAGAATAAGATCATGTCTGGCGTTTGGTATAATTTTTTTGTAATCTTCAGCAAATCCCAAAAGCTTGTTTAGTGGAATACAGTAGTTAAAGTTACAGGAGGGGTCCAAGGAAATACTTGATTCAGGAGACCAGGATGCATTCAAAAGCATATCACTCTCATTTTTAGTTAAAGAAAGATAGTTTTTTAACGCTGAAGTAATTCCAACATTCCTATTGGAGTCGATTTCTTTTCCATTCAATAAATAACGCATATCACTGAAAAGAAGAGGCATTGCGTTGTTTGCCATTTCTGTGCTTACAATTCCACTTCCTCCACGCTGTTTAACTGTGCCTTGTAAGAATAAAACACTGTCCGCAGGTACAACATTAAGATTTTGATGTTGTATAGTAATCTGAATGATGTCATTGCGTTCATAATTGTTTTGATAAGGTGAATAGGTGTGGAAGTCATATTTAGATATAGATTCATCAACCTCTGGATCTTGAAAAATGTTCAACATAGTATTTCTTTGGGTTTTATTTTTTTAAGACAAATCCCAAGGATAGCAAAAATCTTTTATTTTCTTTCGTTAGATGAGGTGTCGACGAGGCTGAGCTCAAAACGTGATTAAATGATGAATTATTGATACCAGTCTTTATATAAGGATTTTGAGCGTGAGAAATTTGTTCATATACAATCATGTTTCCGGTTTCTTATTTTCTTTCGTTAGATGAGGTATCGACGAGGCTGAGCTCAAAAACGTGATTAAATGATGAATTTTTGATACCAGTCTTTATATAAGGATTTTGAGCATGAAAAAATTTGTTCATATATTATCATATTTCCGGTTTTAAATGTAATCGAACAGTTATTTTTTCTCCTCTAAAGTTAATAATTCTTCCGTCTTGATCAATGAACTTTAAGCTCAACGATGTTATTCGTTTGATGTTCACAGGTAAATAAATAACATTGCTAGGAACTTCAATGATTTTATAGCCCAGGCTTACGTTAATAGAAAATTCATGTAAGATATGCGCAGACTGACTATTTATATACGATCCATTTATAATGTTACATTCAACACGTATTGCATTTACTTTGTTTATGTCAACGTAAAGATCTGATTCATGTAATGTATTCGGCTTTAAAATCTTCTTACTGAATCCTAAAAGCGAGCCAATAGAATTTTGTTTCGAGAAATCGATTACTTCTGAACTATAAATTTCACATTTTAGAGTATTGTTGTTGGCAGCGATTTTAATTTCATATTTTCTATTTAAATTCTTTTTCTTTTTATTAATTTCAGTAATTTTCTTTTGTATGAAATTATTTATGTCTCCAATCTCATATGATCCAATAGGAAGTGAAATAACATTTTCACCTATATGCAGCAAGTTATTGAAATCATCAACGTTTGGAATAGAATTATAGGATTGAAAATCTATTAGCCCACATACATAGTTGGATTTAAGTACAATTGGTGGGAAATATTCCGCTGTAAGATTTGAATCGTTTCCACTTAGAGTTAATGTGACCGACATGTTGATTAAAAGACGAATGACACGTTTGTGTTATTTTCACATCGTTTTATTCATTTTTATTTTTAAAAACATTGTTCTAATAAATACTTTAAACATAAATGACCACATATAAATGTATTAAAATCTTGTTCTTGAATATAATTATAACTTATTTTATTTCCCAGGTAGCTTATTATTTCAATTGGTGGTCTTAAATTTCCAAAACTGTCAAAGTACCTTACAATATTGCTTTTTTTTATATATGCCACCCAATGAGTTCCTTTACCAGATTCATCATCCAAATTGATAACACCACACTCCTGTTTAAATGGCTTCTTTGGTAATGAGTTTCGCATAAAAACTCCTCTAAAATAAGGTAAATGTTTCTCTCCAAATCGTTGGATGTCAAAGTTGGTTAAGGGACGGTTGGGCAGCAAGTCTATTAGTTTTTTGCATTAGGTTTGTTTATAAAAAGGCCAAGTCCATTTTTGTATGGTTGTAAATATAAACCATTTCCCTTTATTGCAACTGCCTCCAAAGCCCTGTTATGTCGCATGCTTTCTTCCAACTGTTTCTTAGCAGCATTTGCAGCATTAAGGGTTTTTACAACACCAGCTGCTCCCCCCGTTAGAGTCTCTATAGCAGATAAGCCTGCAAGAATAGGAGCTACAAATGGAAGAAAGCCACCTGTTTTTGGAATTGGAATTATTCTTGGTGTTTTAATGGCATTTTTGTTTTTCTTTTTAATAACACTTTTTGCTGCTTTTAAAGCAATGCCAGCAATAGATGTTGTACCGCAGCAGTTGATATTGGTTTTGATAGCATTTCTTGCTTCGTTTATTGCTTGTTTAAACAAGTTTTTCATGCATGTTTTCTTCTCACTTTTTGTTTTCTGCTTTTTTTTATTCTTTTTAATACCCATCCCCAATTTTGTCTTAGCTTTTATCATGTTGGTGACTAAGAGACTGCTTAACTTTTCAGGAACTGTTGAGTCCTTCGCTTTAAATCTTTTCCACGCTTGTTCTGTTAAAATTTTATCAGCTACGTGACGTTCCGATAATGAACTACTTTTAGAATATGCAATATCATGCATGCGACATGCCTCATCCAGTTTATTAATGCCTTTATCCCCTCTACTTAAACGTTTTTCCAATTTTGTGCCAGGTCCACAGTAATTGTAAGATGGTAAATGTAGTTCAAATGGTAGTTTATCAATAATATTATTCAAAAGTCCTGCTCCTTCAGAAGATTTTTTATAACTAATGGTTTTACTGTTGTGCTCAATCATATTTATAAGGTATTGTAATTTACATACACATTACACACCCTGCTTGGTTAAAGTGCCAAACATTTATGAATGCTAGTATATATAAACGAGTTGTTTTATTATACAATAAGTCAGTCATCAATATGCGGTTCATCAAACAGTCGCAAGTCATTAAGGTACAGAACTTTGATTCTGACGTAAAAATCAAAAAGAAACATGGGTTATTATTCCCAAACAGTATCCGTGGAATAATCGTTGGCCCTTCAAACTGTGGAAAAACAAATGTTATGCTTAGCATACTTCTTGATCCCAATGGATTAAAGTTTGAAAATATTTACATATATTCCAAATCGTTACATCAACCGAAATATACGTATTTAAAGAAGGTTATAACATCAGTAAAAGGAATGGAATACAATGAATTTTCAGATAATAGTGATATAATGCCACCAGCAGATGCTAAAAATAATTCAGTGTTTATATTTGATGATGTTGCATGTCAGAAATAAAACAACATAAGAGATTATTTTTGTATGGGTCGTCACAATGGTGTTGATAGTTTTTATTTATGTCAATCCTATACACATATTCCAAAACATTTGATTCGGGATAATGCAAATTTTATTATACTTTTTAAACAAGATGAAATGAATTTAAAACATGTTCATAATGATCATGTAAACTCAGATATGACTTTTACTCAATTTAAAGAGCTATGCTTCCATTGTTGGGGTGATAGTTATGGTTTTCTAGTTATAGATAAGGAAAGCAGTATTAAGAACGGTCGCTATAAGATTGGCTTCCATGAAATTGTTTTACTATAAATACACATTTCTTCCTTAAAAGGAATTCATTCTAACAAGTGCTCTGTTTGAGAAAACTTACTACATTATTATATACTATACTATCAAAACGAAAATGAACGAAAAAACTGTGAATGACTTAATAAAAACAAAAAATATTTTAAAAAACAAATATTTACAACTGAAAACTGGTGAAATAATAAGAGATACAGAGTTGGAAAACACTTTCAAACCTATTGTTGAACCATTAAAAAAGTTTGTTGAAAATGTTGAAGAAGAGAAAGAAAAGCGAAAACCTTATGATGAACGAATTGAAACAAAACCAACTAAACGACGTCAACTTAATTTTAAATTATTCAGTAAGGAAGAAGGAGCAGACGACAATCAAATATTCGACTCACCAATAGTTGAATTAGATAGCAGGGATGATGATATGGTGTTTAGTACACCAAACAATTTCAATAAATCTGAGTTATCTACATCTTTTAATAGAAAATTATTATCATATTTATTTTTATGTTTTTTGACCTCTGTATATGAATATACTTATAAGTTGGTTTATGGGCTGTAGGTCAGTTTTGTTCCACTTAAATGAAACACAAAATGTTGTTTAAAATGACGTTTCGTTCATGATTATGAACATCATCAGATTTATTTCTGTTTATAACAACAAAGAAGAGAAAAAAGTCGTTTCTTAATAAATTTAAATTGAACGTTTATAAATAACAAATTAATAATTTTTAAAAAAAATTTTTTATAAAAAAGTTAAAATAAATCAAAAAAGTTAAAGTTGTGATAAAAATATGAATATATATATGTCAATAGACTTACATAGTTATTGCGACACAATGCTTAAACTTTACAAAAATATAAATGTCTGTTAGACAAAACAAAACAAATTATACATGAATATTGCACTTTTTAAACATTTATATCGCTTTTAACATGCATATTGCTTTTAACACAATATATTGCACTTAATTAAAACATTAATCGAAAACAAAAACAAACATTACTCTTTACTTTTATACACTACTATGCTATTACATTATTGACATGACTTATAAGAAAAAAGATGACTAAACTATAAAAATGAAAAAATATAAACAAGGTACTCTTCGGAGTTAGCGGGTGCTAGGGGGATCTGGATCGTCTTTTCTTTTTCGTTCTCTCTATCAGGTACTTGTAGTGGGGACTCACATTGTCTAGGTCCGTTTTTTTGTTCATTGTACTGCTTGTATTTAAAATATGTAACGTCTCTATTACCATTCTTTTGTTATAGTGTTGTTCTCGTTGCACTATTTTTACGTCATCAAAGTTTGGTTTATGATTATTACTTATGCAATGAGTTGCCAACGCAGTTTTTTGGGATGAATTTGATTTCAAATCTGATTTGTGTCCCGATATTCTGTTTTTTAATTTTTGTTTTGTAGTTCCCACGTATACTTGTTCACATTTGTCATCTTTTTTCCCGTTGCATGTTATTTTGTATATAAGGTTAGAGTCTTCCATAGTATCTACTTTTGTTTTAAGTTTACTGAAGACCTGACTTAGTTTGTTGGTGGAACTCATTGCTATTTTAAATTTTTCCTTGTCAATAAAACTTGATTGTTTAAATCTGTCAGCAACATGTTTTACGTAAACAAATGATTTATATTGTACCGGTGTGTTTTTGGCTTCTTCATCATTGTTACATCTTGGCTTATAATTTTTAACTATGGTGTTTGTTATGCTAGATGGGAAACTGTTTGCCATAAGAATGTTTTTTATAATAGTTTTGTTTTTTGCATGATATTCATGATCACTTATATTGAGGGCTCTGTTGACCAAATTTTTCGCCGTGTTGAAAATGGTTGGTTTTGGGTGATGAGAGTTGAAATTTATTATTCTCCCCGATGATGTAGGTTTTTGATACCAATCCATTTTTAAACGCCCTTCCTCTCTTACAATAAGTGTATCAAGGTACGTTAATTTCCCATTTTTCTCTTTTTCTAGCGTAAACTGTAGATTTTTATGATGACTATTCAAGGTTTCCAATGTTATGTCTAACTCGGACGTCTTAACTATGGCAAATATATCATCCACGTACTTAGCCAAAAACTTTGGTTTTTGTTTTAGCTTGCTTAAAGAACTGTCAAGTAACTCCTCCAAAACTATATCAGCTATGATGGGCGAGGCTGGGTTTCCCATTGGCATACCGTTCCGTTGTTGGTATATCTTATCCTCGTATACCAGGTAATTATTGTCTACCACGCAAAACCGTAAAAGGTCAAGAAAGGTTTGTCGTGTGATCTTTGTATGTTCCTTTATGCAAAAAACAAAACTATTATAAAAAACATTCTTATGGCAAACAGTTTCCCATCTAGCATAACAAACACCATAGTTAAAAATTATAAGCCAAGATGTAACAATGATGAAGAAGCCAAAAACACACCGGTACAATATAAATCATTTGTTTACGTAAAACATGTTGCTGACAGATTTAAACAATCAAGTTTTATTGACAAGGAAAAATTTAAAATAGCAATGAGTTCCACCAACAAACTAAGTCAGGTCTTCAGTAAACTTAAAACAAAAGTAGATACTATGGAAGACTCTAACCTTATATACAAAATAACATGCAACGGGAAAAAAGATGACAAATGTGAACAAGTATACGTGGGAACTACAAAACAAAAATTAAAAAACAGAATATCGGGACACAAATCAGATTTGAAATCAAATTCATCCCAAAAAACTGCGTTGGCAACTCATTGCATAAGTAATAATCATAAACCAAACTTTGATGACGTAAAAATAGTGCAACGAGAACAACACTATAACAAAAGAATGGTAATAGAGACGTTACATATTTTAAATACAAGCAGTACAATGAACAAAAAAACGGACCTAGACAATGTGAGTCCCCACTACAAGTACCTGATAGAGAGAACGAAAAAGAAAAGACGATCCAGATCCCCCTAGCACCCGCTAACTCCGAAGAGTACCTTGTTTATATTTTTTCATTTTTATAGTTTAGTCATCTTTTTTCTTATAAGTCATGTCAATAATGTAATAGCATAGTAGTGTATAAAAGTAAAGAGTAATGTTTGTTTTTGTTTTCGATTAATGTTTTAATTAAGTGCAATATATTGTGTTAAAAGCAATATGCATGTTAAAAGCGATATAAATGTTTAAAAAGTGCAATATTCATGTATAATTTGTTTTGTTTTGTCTAACAGACATTTATATTTTTGTAAAGTTTAAGCATTGTGTCGCAATAACTATGTAAGTCTATTGACATATATATATTCATATTTTTATCACAACTTTAACTTTTTTGATTTATTTTAACTTTTTTATAAAAAATTTTTTTTTTAAAAATTATTAATTTGTTATTTATAAACGTTCAATTTAAATTTATTAAGAAACGACTTTTTTCTCTTCTTTGTTGTTATAAACAGAAATAAATCTGATGATGTTCATAATCATGAACGAAACGTCATTTTAAACAACATTTTGTGTTTCATTTAAGTGGAACAAAACTGACCTACAGCCCATAAACCAACTTATAAGAAAATTATTATCTGAATCAAATCGTGATAATGTCTACGGACCGTATTATGATGCGAATACACAAACAACGAAAATCGGTAAATCGAACTTTTGGTTGAATGATGATGTTATTAAAATTGATGATGAAAGTTTTACTCGAACTCCGGGCCTCATTGAGTTGATACTAAAGAAAAAACCTCGAAAGCATATGTATACTAACGATGACTTAGAGCAATATGGGAAGATCTTACAAAAAACTAGTGCACACATGCGCAATCATGATGATACCTTTAGGATCAACAGTAATAGGGGTGTAAAGTACACTCAAATAATAAAGAACCTTGTTTCTGGATTTAAAAATAAAAAAACCGGAAAATCTTATTCCGAAATTGCTGAAATGAAGTACACAAACAAAAACATTGAATACGCATACTGGAATGATCCTAATGAGCTCGTTAACAGACTAAAACTTTTAATAGCATCCAAAAATGCTGGTAATAACAACCATCAAAATGAAATTAGCTCTATAGTTGAGGAATTAAAGGAATCAAATATCATATATTAATGTCATTCAAACCTAAAATCCATTCAAACTAAACATGAGTGTTGACAAGTTCGGAAGAAACTCCAAGGGACTTTTAAAAACTAAAGGCCCTACAGGTCCTCCAGGTCTAGGATTTAAACTTCTGCCATCTGGTGATTTCAATATGGAAAATAAACGTTTAAATTATATTGGAAGACCTGAAGAACCACACCAAGCAGCTTCTAAGGAATATGTTGACGATCAAATAGATCATATCATTGAAATCAGTGATCCTAAGAATTATATGGATGCCGTTGTAAAAAAATATCTTGATGAGCAACTTAAAATCAAAATTGTTGAGTTGATAGAAGAGAGAAAAATATTCTCACCCCCAAACTTGAAATAAAAAAAAAAAATAAAAATAAAAAAAATATTTATTCACTCAATATTGATAATTGGTTTTTATATACCTATGACTTTCTATATGAGTATATTTTAAGAATGTATGTGTGTAATTAAATATTTATGAGTATACTCTAGTTCTTCTTCCAAAAAAAAATTATATTGTTAGTATTCATTCAAAAGCCTCATCAACAACATCATCCTAAAAAAAAAAATGGACTTCGATCTTTTAATTAAAAATATTTGTGATTTTCTAAAAATATATATACATGAATTATTAGAGGAGCATTACGTTGAATTTTTAAAATGTATTAACCTATTGAAACAATTTCAAAACTCAGTTTACACAGAATCGAAGCATGGATTTCATTACTCAAGCTGTTGTTGGTCATCGGATGAATGTAGATTGGGGCCTGATACGTGTTCTTGTTATTTGGTTGAGAGGGTTATATTAAGAATTAATAAGCTGATGTTATTATATAAAAGACTCAAATAAATAAAAAAAAAAAAAAAAAAAAAAAAAAAAAAAAAAAAAAAAAAACAATTATAAAAAACTTTTTCCAATTTTCTGTAATTCATTCTTAACTAATATGAGCAAGCGAATGGTTGTTGAAGAATTACACAAGGCTGCACGTAGAAATTTTAAACGTCGCCGTGTTATCATCAAGGGCTTTGATGATTTATGGCAAGCGGACTTGGTTGAAATGATACCTTTTAGTTGTCAGAATAAAGGATTTAATTACTTAATGACCGTCATCGATACTTTTTCTAAATTCGCATGGGTCATTCCTATTAAAAATAAAACTGGTCTTGCTGTAACCAAAGCTATGGAAAACATATTCATTCAATCTTCTAGGATTCCGAAAAATTTGCAAACTGATGATGGGAAAGAGTTTTTTAACAAAAATTTCAAAATATTAATGGAAAAATATAAAGTAAATCATTACTCAACATTCAGTTCATTAAAGGCTTCTATTGTTGAAAGATTTAATAGAACTTTCAAAGACAAAATGTGGAAAGAATTTAGCTTTAATGGCAGCTATAAGTGGATAAATATTTATAAAAAAATACTTCGAGATTATAATCACTCTTTCCATAGAACCATAAAATGTCAACCTGCTAGTGTTAATAAAAGGAACTCAAAATTATTACTCAAACATTTCAAAGATCATAAAGACAATACAGTTAAACGTAAATTTAGTGTTGGGGATAGTGTAAGAATAAGCAAGTATAAACATGCATTCGAGAAAGGTTATACACCCAACTGGACTACGGAAGTTTTTAAAATAAGATCAGTTAAAACAACAAAACCTATTACATATATTCTCGAAGATAATAAAGGAGAACCAGTAAAAGGCGGGTTTTATAAAGAAGAGCTGATGAAATCCAACTGTCCAGATATATATCTTGTGGAAAAAGTAATAAAAACAAGAGGAAACGAAGTTTTTGTTAAATGGTTAGGATTCCCATCAGAAGAAAACTCATGGATTGATAAAAATAAGATACTATAATATAAAAAAAAAAAAAAAATAAATTTATTGCATACATAATTTATTTGTGTTTTTTTTTTTCTTATTAAATATGCAAATACTTTATATTTATACATGAATGACTTAAATAGATTATTTAAGTTTTAAAAATTTGAGCTCGTATGTTGATCCTAATGGTCTTGTGATTTGAAAAGCGTAACCACCTTTAGCCATAGCAAGCAAGCTGTTTGATGATAGGGATGAGTATCTACTTGGTAAAAATACCTGTAAGTAAATAAAATATTACAAAAATTAATAAACATTAATACAATAAAAGAGTATATTTTTTTGGGCTTACAGTATACTCCCCCAGATCAGCTACAACTCGATCTCCCCATTTTGTGCTAATTTTTCGAATATGATAGATGTTGTAATTTGTTCCAATCGTTAGCTCGCACAATTTTCGTGTAGGTTTGAAAGCGCTCTCATGGATTGTATTGGCTTCCCGAGCTGCAAAGTCTTCCAGAGTAAAAACTGAATAATCAGGTTCTGAGAAATTCATGCTGAAGTAGATATGTTCAACCTTCGTCACTTTCTTAAAATCAACTACTCCTATTCTCAACAAATGTTAACGTTTTATAGAACTATTTTACCCCCCACTATATTATAATTTAATAGTCATGCATTAGATTGCTTTACAAAACCAGCCCCCATACTTTTTATATCTTTAAATACACAAAAATGTTTTCGCTATTCGTAGATAACTACGCGATCATGTCCTGTTTTGTCGTTTCTTACGTCTCTTTTTTTTAATACATACGTTTTTTTTTTTCCTATTTGTAGATAAGTACACGTTCATTTCCCGTTGACGTTGCTTATATCTTTTAACAAACGAACATGTTTGTTCGAGTTTGCAGATAATGTTTATATCATGTTTTGTCGTTTCTAACGTCCTTAAATACGTACGTTTTTTTTTTCCTATTTGTAGATAAGTAACGTTCATTTCCCGTTTTGCCGGTGCTTATATCTTTTAATAAACGAACATGTTTGTTCGAGTTTGCAGATATCGTTTATATCATGTTTTTTTTTTTGTTTCTAACGTCCTTAAATACGTACGTTTTTTTTCCTATTTGTAGATAAGTACACGTTCATTTCCCGTTTTGACGTTGCTTATATCTTTTAACAAACGCACATGTTTTTTTTCGAGTTTGCAGATAACTAGGCGTTTACTACACAGGATTTTTCTGTTTTAGATAAGCACACAATCATTTCCTGGTTTGTCGTTCCTTATATCTTTTAATACACATAAAGGGTTTTTTTTTTTCCTTTTTCGTAGATACTACGCGATAAATTCCTATAAAACGTTGGACATTTCAGTAATTTTTAATAGTTCTTGCTATAGAGCCACCAAGTGTAGTTGATTTTTACTATTTGTTCTAGTTTCATTAAAATAATAAAACATAACAAAAGTGTTCCTAACATTATACAAAGTGTAATAAGTATCTAGAAAATTGGACATATCAGTAATTTCTGTATAGTTCTTGCTATAGAAGCATCAAGTGTAGTTAATATTAACAGTTTGTTCCTGTCTCATTGCTAAAAAATAAAGACTTGTTTAATTTTTACAAAGTTTTTTTGAAACGCGGTAAAAAAAAAAAAAAAAAAAAAAAAAAAAAAAAAAAAAAAAAAAAATAATGGAAAATTTTATGTGTACTGTATGTGAAAAAAAATTCTCGCACGTATGTTCTTTAAAAAGACATATGAAATCACATAACGCGACTGCTCATGTAGTTCAGTGTCCAAAATGTGAAGCGAAATTTTCGCGAAAAGATGCTTTGCTTCGTCATGTTCGAAGCAGCCATCTCAATTCTGTGGACAATACAGTGAACCCCGGTGTAAGTGACCAGCATGTTGCAAGCAAACGGCAATCTGAAGAAGATATCCCGCATTGTTCGAAGAAACGCAGATGCGTAGGCTGTCAAATGGATGTTATGGTTTCTGAATGGCCAAACCATATCAGAACAAACATCCACAAAAGCAAAAACCTGGAAACGGTATCAATGACCCCTTTTATGAAAATCCGACAGTGCTTTGGAGGTAAAGTTGAAACTTACCTACTGGAAAACAAAAAGGAAGATGTCCTCAATATAAAACATTTTTTGAATGAGGCAAAAACGAATGTGCTGAATTTAGTTGGAGAATCGATCAGAAGCAAAGGCAGTGTTAAATTCCAAATGGTAGTCAAATTATTTTTACAAATTTGACTTTCCCGCTGATTCTGAAAGATATTACAATCTTCGAACAACTGAACCCTACCATAAGTGTGAACGTGTTTGGAATCGAGCCGAAAAGTGATGAAGGAAGCGACTACAAAGTTGTAGGACCTTACTATCTTACAAGGAGTGTAAAGGCCAACCACATAAACTTACTGCTAATTCAAGAAGGATCAAGTAATCATTTTATATGGATTAAATCCATATCAAAACTGATAAGCAGGCAAGTAAATCACGGCAATCACTCGATAAGAATGTGTAATGCTTGCTTATTAACGTTTAACAATACCAGTGCGTTTGAAAAACACAGATCAGAATGTAATGGTATTGTAACGGAGCTGCCTAAAGAGGGTTCGAATATATTAAAGTTCGAACATTATGCAAGATCCATTGAAGTTCCCTTTGCTGTGTATGCTGACTTCGAGTGTATGCTGGTGAATGTTCAAAGTTGCCATCCAGACCCGAGAAATTCCTCAAAAACTTCAATTAAAGAGCATGTGCCCATAGCAGTTTCATATTATTTGAAATGCTCGTTCGATTCATCACTGGACAAACTCTTCAAATACACGGGTAAGTCAATCATATAAAACAAAATTAATATTTACCTAATACTTTAGTTAGTTACTATTAAATTTATTCATTATTTTTTGTTTTATTTATTTTCATTTCAGGTGTCGACTGTGCACGAGTATTTATAGACTCATTAATTGAGGAGTATAAACGTATTCATAGCGAATATTTAACAAAAAATACTGCTATGAGAGAAACAGAAGAAGATAGCCTAAAATATTCAAGTGATACAAGCTGCCACATCTGTAATAAGCCCCTTGGATTGGATAAAGTACGAGACCATTGCCACATCACTGGGAAATTTAGAGGTGCAGCACACTCTTCATGTAATTTAAATTTTAAGGTACCACTATTTTTACCTATATTTTTCCACAATTTAACTGGTTATGATGCCCATTTATTCATAAAAGAGCTGGGTAATATCGATGGGACTATTCGAATAATCCCATTAAATAAAGAAAAGTATATATCTATTTCTAAAATAATTGAAATAGATAATGTAAATACTAATCAAAAGGATCATCTTGAGTTAAGATTTTTAGACTCCTATAGATTTCTTCCCTCTAGCATTGATAATATTTCAAAAACCCTTGCAGAGGTTGATTTCAAAAATTTGGACAAGTTTTGTAGGGGCAATAAAAGATCTTTCGAACTAATGACTCGAAAGGGTGTCTTTTGTTACGACTATATAGATTCTATAGAGAAACTTTCCGAAACGGAATTACCACCTGTTTCAGCGTTTCATAATTCATTGCTCGAGACTGAGTGTAGCCAAGACGATTATGATCATGCTAAAAATGTTTGGAATAATTTCAAATGTTCTTCTTTAGCACAATATCTTGAACATTACCTGGTTACAGATGTTTTAATTCTAGCTGATATATTTGAAAAATTCCGCAAAATTCCCCTGTCATTACTTCACGTTACCTGGTTTTTCATGGAGTGCTATGCTTAAACATACAAATGTCAAACTGGAGCTTCTTACAGACATAAATATGTATAATTTCTTCAGTAGGGGTATAAGAGGAGGATTGACTCAATGTAGTTTACGGCACTGTAAGGCAAATAATAAGTATATGCCAGAATATGATGCAAGCAAACCTAGCGAATATTTAATGTACTTAGATGCAAATAACCTTTACGGTTGGGCCATGTCCGATTACCTTCCACATTCAGGCTTTGAATGGATTGATCCTCCAACTAATTTATCTTTAATAAAAGAATGGTTGCTTTCTGATAAAAAAATTGGCTACGTTTTAGAAGTTGATTTAGAATATCCGCAACATATTCATGATGAACATAACGATCTTCCATTCTGTTCATCAAATATATCAATTAAAAACAAACCAAAGAAATTGATCGCAGACTTGCGGAATAAAAAAAATTACACAATACACTATAAAACATTAATACAGTGTATTGAGAATGGGTTGGTTTTGAAAAAAATACACCGCGTAATAAAATTCAACCAATCTTCATGGTTAAAAGAATACATTGATCTTAATAACAGACTTAGAACAGAAGCGACAAATAAGTTTGAAAAAGATCTACGAAAATTATGTAATAACGCTGTATTTGGGAAAACAATGGAGAATGTTGACAAAAGAAAAGATGTACGAATTGTTTCATCATCAGACAATTCGAGTAATGGACGAAGGTTAGGGTCTTGTGCCCTTATAGCGAAACCAAATTTTCACAGCATTCTAGAGTTTGGTGATAACATGGCTGCTATTCAAATGAAAAGAACCTCTACGGTATATAACAAGCCAATATACTTAGGGTTTTCCGTTCTAGAAATCTCTAAGTATAAGATGTATGATTTCCATTACGCGTATATGAAACCAAAATTTTCGGAAAAAAACCTTCGGTTGGCGTATATGGACACCGATTCATTCGTTTACCAAATTAACACAGACGACTTTTACAATGATATAAAAGATGATATTAAGGATAAATTTGACACATCTGATTACCCTCCTAATAATCCCTTTGGTATTGCCCAGCTCAATATGAAAAAATTAGGGTACATGAAAGATGAAAATTGTGGGAAAATAATGACAGAATTTATTGGTCTAAGAGCGAAAATGTATAGCATAAATATTCAAAATTCTGAAGTTATTAAAAAAGCAAAAGGTGTCAAAGGTTCAGCTGTAAAAAAATTAAGTTTAAGTAATTATAGAGACTGCTTATTACAAAAAAAAGATTACTATTGCACAATGATAAATTTCCGCTCCAAGCAACATAAAATATATACACAAACAATAAATAAAAAAAGTCTTAGTTGCGAAGATGATAAAAGGCACATATGTGAAAATAATATAAACACACTTGCTTGGGGTCATTGCAAAATACTTTCTTAATATTCTCTAAATTTATTATATTGTGCTATACATGAGTAGATCCCTAACTATAAAATAAAGATATACCTTATTTATAAAAAAAAAATATTTTTTTTTTTGTGATAAAAAAAATGTAATAATTGTGATATTAATTATAAATATATGTATACTGTCTTTTGTTTAAGAATAAAATATAAAAAAAAAAAATAAATAAAAAATCAAACGTTTAAAAAAAAGGTATTTTTTTTCGAACAAAGGGTTGACTTCCGTTTTTTTTTTTTTTTTTAGATATGTTTGTAGACTTCTATTTCTAATCAAGGGTTGATTTCCGTTTTTCAGTTTCTGAATGTAAATTGACTCTCTATTGTTAAGAGGAGTTTCTCAACTTCTAAATATTATTTGCGGCTTATTTACCTACACTAATGTCTTACCCTTTATTATCAAACCTCATTTATGTTTATTCTTGTACAGTCATGAAGGAAAGTTGTGATTACATGACTATCATACTTTTTGACTTATACGCGATGAACAATCATCCCAAAAAAAGAAATAAATGTTATCGTCGAATGCTAGCATACATGTGTGCATATTTCCGCAGTATATTCATGAAGGATAATTTTATCTTAAAAGCAGATTAAGAAAAAAAACCCTCCACTTTTGAAATGCATGCAGACCCGCCCATGCTGCACATCTGGAGTGAGTGCTAACTACTTTTGCATACATTGTTTCTTTGTTTTCTAATAACCTCAACATCCCTTGGGTTGAGATAGCCAAATAATCTTTCTAATAATAAAACAGCCGAAGTCGTTAAGAGTGACAAATAAAGATAAATAAAATCTTAAGCAAACCACAAGCGCAAGATAAGAAAAAACAATGCTAACATACATGTATGCCTGTGCATATTTACCATTAAAAATCCTTGAATCCCCATTGATCATCGGCCTACTTGAAGCCCTATCACCCATGAGCCACAGCCCACTGAACACCTATGAGCCACCGCCCTTTAAAAACTCATGAGCCACCACCCTTTGAAAACACTTGAACGACCACTCTTTAAGAACTCATGAGCCACCGCCCTTGGAAAAACTCTCGAGCCACCGCCCACTTAGCCGCCACCCTCCTCAACCACCACCACCACAACCCACTGACCCCACCCTACACCTATATAGGTCACCTGATTACCTGGGCTTCCGCCCACCTGCACCTAGCTCACCTGAATTTACCTATATCACCTACACTCACCTGTGCACCTACACACACCTGTTTCTCACCTGTTCACCTACACTCACCTGTGCACACCTGTACACCTGATCTTACCTGATCTCACCTGTACACACCTGATCTCACCTGTGCACACCTGTGCACACCTGTGCACACCTGTGCACACCTGTACACCTGTGCACACCTGTGCACACCTGTGAGCCACCGAGCCACTGATCCAGGACGCCCTTAATTAAACTACTAAAGTTAATTAATTAAACATTTTATAATGATAAACACAATTATATGTATTAAAATGCTAACCAGCCTGACAACTAAACCATAAGCTTTAAAATTCACAAATTATTAAAAAAAATTAAATACATTTTGTTAATAAATGCATTTGTTACTTACTTACAACTTATTATTATTTTTACAGTAAAGTAATAAATTCCTTATACACAATTCGATGCATTATGTAAATAATCATGCCTATTACTGAATTCGCAAAATTTCACTCCCCGGGAATCGGTTGGATCCGCAGTAGATCCGCATTCGCATAAAATTCTATTATTGAATCCGATGAATGAGCTGCATTATTGATCCGCGAACTACTTTTCCATTTTTGAAACTGCATTATCGTGGATGTCAAAAATTGACATTGGGCGCTATCAAGTACACACGAGAAAAGCAATCTAAGATACTTTAGTATCGTAAAATATATAATATCGCAAATTAAACCTTTTTTAATGGTTTTAACGACCAATCTTAATACGTCAGTGTTTCAGCAATCACTGAACCGATTTACAAGGTAAGTATGCTGTTGAATAGAGGAAATGTCAAACTTGGTCATGGGGACTATATTTCTGGACAGATCTCCATGGTTTGGCCAAAAAACGACACCAAAGTTGTACTTCCGGAACTCTAAATAATAGGGCAAAAAATAATTATTTCGACTAAAATAATTTTTGTACCGCAAAATAAGCCATTTTTAATGATTTAACCAACCAATGTTAATCCGTCTGTGTTTCAGCAATCACTGAACCTATCTTCAAGGTTAATTTGCTGTTGGATAGGAGAAATGTCAATCTAGGTCGTGGTTACTATATTTCTGGGAAGATGACCACGGTTTGGCTAAAAAACGACATCAAATTTGCACTTCCTAAAAAAAACGCAGATGACGTTACTTAGATGAATTTTGTCCACTATATCTTTTAAAGAGTAGAGTAGAGTCATCACCCATTGTCGTACGATTTAAAATAAGTTGTAGTTTACTGAACGAACGTTCACATGAAGCTGACGTCACAGGAGCAGTCAAAATGAAGCATACAAGTTTGTACGCCAACGGAATTACATTTTTTAAATTGAACACTACTTTGGAAATGTCTTCGAAATTCGTACACTTCGTACATGAATCAAGAAGTATTTGCAGCTCAGAAAACAAACACTCTGGTTCCTCTTGAAATAATTTGTGTTCCAATTGCGAAATGGATTCGACTGATTCTATCGTAACATTGCTTCTGATAGCTGGAATTTCAAAAATCTTTTGAAGAGGTTCGAAAATTGAAAGAGTATCTTTCAAATTATTCGTAATTCACGAGGTAAAAATTTCCAAAACCGTTCTACACTCTCTTCTATAAAACGTAAGAAAATCAAAATTGAAAGCGGTTTCTGGATTTTCATCAAATGCCGACTTTTTTGCTATAATATGTATAAAAACATGCAAAAATACCGACTTTCACCCGAAAAATTCGAATAATTGAAAATGCCGACTTTCTTGCTAGAATATGTATAAAAGCCATCAATTCACACGAAAAATTCAAAAAATTGGAAATGCCGACTTTCTTGTTTTGTAAATTTAAAAACCTTTAATTAATGCTGACTTGCCGAACTGAATATCTTGAAAATGCCGACTGCAGTTTTATAAATTTTAAAATTTTCAAAATTGCCGACTTGACCGACTATGGAAATTCTTGGGGGGGGGATACACCCCCCACACCCTCTCTCGGTACGTCTCTGATTAGTATACATAGCCATACGTATGTACGTATCTATAATAACATAAAAATTTAGATGTTTTATTATCATTTTATTTGTCTATATGTTTTTTTTTTTTTTATTTTATTTTCTTTGCAATATTTTTTTTGTATTGAATGATTAATTTTAATTTAATTTATATTGTGAAATCAGAAATATTTTTTACTTAATTGAATATTTTCCACAGTAGCGATTTAACTGAGGACGACTGGTCTGAGCATCATACCTATGGCGCTATTCTTGATCTTAAACTTTACTATTCTAATCGCAAATATAAGTTGCACAATGCACATATTGCACATGCCCTTGAACATTAGCTTAAATAACACACGAAATACTTAAGCCTTTAACGGATGCATGGTAATATTATTTGCAAGAGAGATTATTGAGTGTTCCCATCAATTTTTTAAATGTTTTTGTATAACATCTTTTTTTGTTCGTAGCCAACATTTTACTCGTTGTTGGTAAGGTGGGAAACAATAAACATAAAAGGTAAAAATTGTTAAATAAAACTGTTTAACGTTATTGCCCACTCGATGATATTAGTAGGCATTTAGTGATGTTTCCTACTGATAAATTAATTCTACTAAGACTACAACTTATGCAAAAAGGAAATTTTCCGGAGAGTGAAATGCTTGTTTAGTGGCTCATTTAAGGAAACTCGCAAAGACTATTTTTTAAAGGCATACTGCCAAACTCGTAACAAGTGGTCCTTTTTCATAAATTCTCTTAAATATTTTGATTGTTTCCCCTTGTTTTCCAACTGGCCCTGGAAAAATGTCTTCCATATTTTCCACTTGGAATAAACATACTAAAGAGCAAAGCACTCAAAGGTCGTTCTTCGGCATGCTGTTTTATCAGTGAGTTACATTCAGCCAGAATATTCGTCTGTCGTGTTTCTTATGTGGGGGTTGATTGGCAGAAATTTCTCATTTTTGTAGTCCTACTTTGTTTGTGGTGAGCTACTATGTACCTTGTAGATACCAAAATGATTCTTGTAAGTTGTAAAGCTGAGTAAATTGACCTAGGTGAACAAAATTTAACTTATTATTTATACATATTTATAAATAATACGTTTATTGTGTTTAATTTTATGAAAACGTCTTTTGTATTTTCTTCAACTAACCTAAAAAAATACTTCTGTCAATACCTTGATTCGCAAACCAGGTAACTCGACTTTTTTTCCCAAAAGTAGTTATCGGTAGGGGATTCATCTTCTAAATATTCTGCGTATTTTTAAAAAGGAATGACTTCAATAAAATCAACACTGCATCTGCTTCTAAACGTTCACACTCTGACAGCTTACTCTAAGGAGACAGAATTTTTTTATTCAGTTGTGCTGATTTAATTAATAAAATCAATATCAATTTTGTTAATTATTTGGATTTTATGAGACGAAAGTTTAAACATCTTAATCTTTAGTGGTAATTATTCGTATCATTGGTTTTACTCTGCATTATTAGGAATTGGTAATATTTATCCGTATTCATTTAAAACTAAGAGTTTTTCTTGCATTTTAATTTGTTTAATGATGGTGTTATTGACTTTGACTGATTTTGTACTTGGTATTTTACTGGCTGTTGGGCATGTTAGTTTTTTGTATAGATGTCAAAGTTTTGCGGCCGAAAAATGGTGAAAATAAGGCTTGCAATGAATAAAAGTGTTGTAACTAATCCCAATTCAATTTATTCAAAGAAAATCAATTTTCTTATCTTAAATCATGATAATAGCACAAGTAGCACAATACAGTACAATTTCGGTATCACACCAATTAATGTTTTTCAAGAACTTAAATTTGTATTAGTGCAATAAATAAAGAGGTTTTAACCTACAAAGCGTTGTAGAGGAAGTTTTGCTGATTAAAAAAAATGTGACGTTAACAATCAAAACGGGTCTAAATACACTTTTTTCAATATATTGAGTGTGATATACCAAAGAGAGTTATCAGATGGTGAAAAAAATTTGTTTCAAAACGAGACTATTCAAAAGTTATTATTGTTTTTATTTTCAGTTGGGCTTCAAAATGAGCCTAAATATTACTTTTCTAATAATTAAAACGGGTCTATCTTTCATACAAAATTATATTTATTTTCAAAACGGCTCTTTTTTTCCCTTAATTAAATCAAATATATACGATTGATTTTCAAAAGGGTGCTTAGTATTTTTTCCCGCAAAATTTGACACTTGGCTCATTTCCTAATAAAAATCTTCAATTTACCATGTGATGTGCTATCGAACGGCTGTTCTTTTCGGTAAGAATAAGATTATCTCGTAGGTAAATAATATTCTTTTAATATTTTTCTTGAATTCTTTTTAAAAAATAGGATTTAATATTATGTATTAAGATATGGAAAGCCAAACAAGAGCACGAGAAGTGGAAGATAGATCTTTAGCCAAGAAAAAACATTTAAAAAGAAGTATCTCACAGCATCTATCGATACAGAAGTTTTTCAAGATGCTGAGGATGAACCGAAACCAGATGGAGTCTGTGAGTTTCTTGAAAAAACCCAGTATTGCTGCGTTTAGTCATTTCCTAAAAGTTTACTTTATGTTCCAAAGTTCAAATGAAAACAAAACATAATTGCTGTGAATTATTTTTATGTATACATATAAGTTTTTGAAGAAAAAGTATTATTTATTTATTTTATTTCTAACTATTTTTCATTTATTATAGCTGTTAAAAAAGTTTTAATTAATACCAATGAAACAAAACTTTTCGTTCCTTAATTTTTGTCTTTTTTTAAAATCAAAAAGGTACTATTTTAAAAACTTGTTTTCAAAATGCGCTAAATGAGTTTTTAACAAACAAAACTTTCGTTACAGGACGAAAATAAAATATCCTTTGATACTTTTTTCTAGTCAATCTTATACAAAAAGCGTCCACCAACCAAACAAAATTTACTACATTGAATTATCTTGAATAATTTAGAAACTACAGGTTTTCGCCCTTTTACTCGGTTTCATGTTCCAATTTTTTAGCCTCTGTTAGATAATTAACGACACAAAACAATAACTAAACTTACACAAAATAATATTTTCCACAAGTTCGTCACAGAAGTTTTTTTGAACCAGCAATAGTAATGGATCTATGACTCATCCAGAAGAGCCCAAAATAAGGAACTTTTAAAATATTGTAATTAATTTACTTTTAGAGCGTAATAAGTTCGTAGTTGTTGATTTTAGTGGAAAAGTCTTCATAATCAATTTTTTGGAAGATTCAATTACCTACATTCTTCTTTTTAGACTTTTCATTTCGCGATCGATATAGTGGAATGAGGGTTGATTAAAAAAAAAAAAAAAAAACTGATAAAGTTACTCTATTTGCTTTGTAAATTGTAATGCTAACCGGATGCTTTTTTTTCTTGTTAATGTTATTTAAAATGCATTAAAAAAAACATATAATTGTTTTCTGTGGGCTATAGGTCGATTGTAATAAAAAGATGTTATTTATTCATTGCAACGTTTCGAGTATGTTTGTACTCTTCATCAGGCCTTTATTTATGTATAACAAAAGAAACAAAATAATACATATATATATTAGTATACAATTTTTTATAATCATTTTTGAAAAATGTGACGTGAAAATTACTTACAACAATTAACAAGAATAAAAGAATATTAAATTGAAATAAAATATAGTTAGACATCAATTTAACAGTTACTAAAAAACAAAATCAATAATTAAATCAAACATTTTTAAACTACTTATGTAAATGAAAAATACGACAGTTGAAATGTCCATTACACTGCACTACACAATCACCTACTTTTGATCCTACTTTTTATTGCTGGCCTTTTTATAATTTGGTTATAGGCACTGCTCAGATTGTCGCAATCTGACCTACGGTTGACGGCATTAGTGTTGTCTTAGATATGCAACATTTCAAGCAACATTCGTTTAGAAGAATGTTGTTCCGTTTGAAGAATTTCAACATTATCAACCGTCAACCGTAGGTCAGATTGCGACAATCTGAGCAATGCCTATAGCCAAATTATAAAAAGGCCAGCAACAAAAAGTAGGATCAAAAGTAGGTGATTGTGTAGTGCAGTGTAATGGACATTTCAACTGTCGTCAGAATTTTTCTTTTAAATAATTAGTTTAAAAATATTTGATTCAACTATTAATTTTGTTTTTTTAGTTACTGTTAAATTGATGTCTAATTATATTTTATTTCAATTTAATATTCTTTGTTTCTTGATAATTGTTGTAAGTAGTTTTGACGTCACATTTTTCAAAAATGAAAATAAGAAAATACTAATATATGTATGTATTATTTTGTTTCTTTTGCTATACATAAATAAAGGCCTGATGAAGAGTACAAACATACTCGAAACTTTGCAATGAATAAAAAACATCTTTTTATTACAATCGACCTAAAGCCCACAAAAAACAATTATATTATATTTTACGATACAAAGTTAACTAAAAATTCGATTTTAATTTAAAAAAAAACATGTATAATGTTTTTGTTATAATACAATTTCTATACCTATACCTATATTGAAAAAATTATTAAATAAAATAAGAAATAAAAATAATTTCAACTAAATAGAAGACTAAGCATTAATTTAGTCGAGCTTTTATTGCCTTAAGTCCATGAAAAAATGGCGTTTCGTGAGGAGGGTAAAAACTTCAAGATTTTCGGACTTCTTTCGAAATCCGGCTTATAATTCCTCAACTATGCATCTATGATGAGGAATGTTTACTTCAGCCATCTTTAACAAAATAGAAATATTGTAGCGGGCTTTAGGTCAATAAATAGTTGTTGTTTATTATTAGAGCGACGTTTCAGATATGGTGATGTCCTTCATCAGGCCTTTTATTAATCAAAAATTATAAAAGTAAATATTCTTAGAATTAATACAAAGAAAAATATACTGTGATATGTCAATAAAATATACTTCCAATACAACTAACAGTTATGTTTCTTATTTAAAATAAATGCCCCTCAAAAAAAAATATAAGTACATCAACAAATTATGGTAAAATTTATAGAAAATATTAATGTAAGTTAAATTGTCACGTATATATTTATAACACAAAAATTTACTCTTTTCAAATTCGAAATGTTGAACAAAAGAAGAAAAAGAAATAAAAAATACACGAAACGAAGCTGCATTTTGTGCACACAATGCAAACCAGTGTCCCCAGATTGCGGGGAAAAGGAACATTTTTTCCGACTTTTTATTGAAAAGGGGAAAAAGGGACAAACCTTAAAAAGGGGAAAAGAGCATATGTCAATTTTTTCGAAATTTAACCAATGAAGACTGTTTTTAATGTCAGAGAACAACATACAAAACTGTTTCTTTTAATTTATTTATTTATTTATTTCAACCCAACCTGAATAAGTCAGTTTAGTAAGTTTTAAGTGGACTTAATTTTTTCCCTTAGTACTTCCATTATGATTATGTGATCTTTTAAGATTATGTGATTAAATGTATGCTACTAATAATATAGTATTATTTTTATAAAGATAAAACGTAATTTTCTGCACAAAACCTACACAAAACTATGAAGGGAGAAGAAAAGGGATTTTATTTCGAGATTTATTTATTTAGAGCCGCCAACGTTGTTTGGTCGCTTAACTAACGGACTGTATGTTTCACTCAGCTTATCATAATCTGGCCTACGGTTTACAGCATTTTCTATATTGATAATGTGCAACATCCCCAACAGCATTCTCTTTTCGTAATGCTTCTCCGTCTGCAAGATTTTGACTTTCTTCCAAACAATGAAGTGCGAGAACCGTTTTCAGCGCACCGTCACCCCCGCTTTTTATGTCTGATCAATGACCAGAAAGACATTTTTTCAATTTCTGCATCGATGTGCCCAGATTAACTGATGAACATGCCATCATTTAAAGATTATGAAATACTTGTCTCCTTCGATGTGGTATCTTTGTTTACTAACATACCCATACGATTTTTATGGGATGTAGTTCATAAAAAGTGAAATCTCTTTCAGGAACATAGTAAAATTAAAAAATAATTTGGTTATAGGCACTGCTCAGATTGTCGCAATCTGACCTACGGTTGACGGCATTAGTGTTGTCTTAGATATGCAACATTTCAAGCAACATTCGTTTAGAATAATGTTGTTCCGTTTGAAGAATTTCAACATTATCAACCGTCAACCGTAGGTCAGATTGTGACAATCTGAGCAATGCCTATAGCCAAATTATAAAAAGGCCAGCAACAAAAAGTAGGATCAAAAGTAGGTGATTGTGTAGTGCAGTGTAATGGACATTTCAACTGTCGTCAGAATTTTTCTTTTAAATAATTAGTTTAAAAATATTTGATTCAACTATTAATTTTGTTTTTTTAGTTACTGTTAAATTGATGTCTAACTATATTTTATTTCAATTTAATATTCTTTGTTTCTTGATAATTGTTGTAAGTAGTTTTGACGTCACATTTTTCAAAAATGAAAATAAGAAAATACTAATATATGTACGTATTATTTTGTTTCTTTTGCTATACATAAATAAGGGCCTGATGAAGAGTACAAACATACTCGAAACTATGCAATGAATAAAAAACATCTTTTTATTACAATCGACCTAAAGCCCACAAAAAACAATTACCTATATTATCTTTTACGATACAAAGTTAACTAAAAATTCGATTTTATTTAAAAAAAAAAACATGTATAATGTTTTTGATATAATACAATTTCTATACCTATACCTATATTGAAAAAATTATTAAATAAAATAAGAAATAAAAATAATTTCAACTAAATAGAAGACTAAGCATTAATTTAGTCGAGCTTTTATTGCCTTAAGTCCATGAAAAAATGGCGTTTCGTGAGGAGGGTAAAAACTTCAAGATTTTCGGACTTCTTTCGAAATCCGGCTTATAATTCCTCAACTATGCATCTATGATGAGGAATGTTTACTTCAGCCATCTTTAACAAAATAGAAATATTGTAGCGGGCTTTAGGTCAATAAATAGTTGTTGTTTATTATTAGAGCGACGTTTCAGATATGGTGATGTCCTTCATCAGGCCTGTTATTAATCAAAAATTATAAAAGTAAATATTCTTAGAATTAATACAAAGAAAAATATACTGTGATATGTCAATAAAATATACTTCCAATACAACTAACAGTTATGTTTCTTATTTAAAATAAATGCCCCTCAAAAAAGAATATAAGTACACAACAAATTATGCTAAAATTTATAGAAAATATTAATGTAAGTTAAATTGTCACGTATATATTTATAACACAAAAATTTACTCTTTTCAAATTCGAAATGTTGAACAAAAGAAGAAAAAGAAATAAAAAATACACGAAACGAAGCTGCATTTTGTGCACACAATGCAAACCAGTGTCCCCAGATTGCGGGGAAAAGCACCAAATTTTCCGACTTTTTATTGAAAAGGGGAAAAAGGGACAAACCTTAAAAAGGGGAAAAGAGCATATGTCAATTTTTTCGAAATTTAACCAATGAAGACTGTTTTTAATGTCAGAGAACAACATACAAAACTGTTTCTTTTAATTTATTTATTTATTTATTTCAACCCAACCTGAATAAGTCAGTTTAGTAAGTTTTAAGTGGACTTAATTTTTTCCCTTAGTACTTCCATTATGATTATGTGATCTTTTAAGATTATGTGATTAAATGTATGCTACTAATAATATAGTATTATTTTTATAAAGATAAAACGTAATTTTCTGCACAAAACCTACACAAAACTATGAAGGGAGAAGAAAAGGGATTTTATTTCGAGATTTATTTATTTAGAGCCGCCAACGTTGTTTGGTCGCTTTACTAACGGACTGTATGTTTCACTCAGCTTATCATAATCTGGCCTACGGTTTACAGCATTTTCTATATTGATAATGTGCAACATCCCCAACAGCATTCTCTTTTCGTAATGCTTCTCCGTCTGCAAGATTTTGACTTTCTTCCAAACAATGAAGTGCGAGAACCGTTTTCAGCGCACCGTCACCCCCGCTTTTTATGTCTGATCAATGACCAGAAAGACATTTTTTCAATTTCTGCATCGATGTGCCCAGATTAACTGATGAACATGCCATCATTTAAAGATTATGAAATACTTGTCTCCTTCGATGTGGTATCTTTGTTTACTAACATACCCATACGATTTTTATGGGATGTAGTTCATAAAAAGTGAAATCTCTTTCAGGAACATAGTAAAATTAAAAAATAATTTGGTTATAGGCACTGCTCAGATTGTCGCAATCTGACCTACGGTTGACGGCATTAGTGTTGTCTTAGATATGCAACATTTCAAGCAACATTCGTTTAGAATAATGTTGTTCCGTTTGAAGAATTTCAACATTATCAACCGTCAACCGTAGGTCAGATTGTGACAATCTGAGCAATGCCTATAGCCAAATTATAAAAAGGCCAGCAACAAAAAGTAGGATCAAAAGTAGGTGATTGTGTAGTGCAGTGTAATGGACATTTCAACTGTCGTCAGAATTTTTCTTTTAAATAATTAGTTTAAAAATATTTGATTCAACTATTAATTTTGTTTTTTTAGTTACTGTTAAATTGATGTCTAACTATATTTTATTTCAATTTAATATTCTTTGTTTCTTGATAATTGTTGTAAGTAGTTTTGACGTCACATTTTTCAAAAATGAAAATAAGAAAATACTAATATATGTACGTATTATTTTGTTTCTTTTGCTATACATAAATAAGGGCCTGATGAAGAGTACAAACATACTCGAAACTATGCAATGAATAAAAAACATCTTTTTATTACAATCGACCTAAAGCCCACAAAAAACAATTACCTATATTATCTTTTACGATACAAAGTTAACTAAAAATTCGATTTTATTTAAAAAAAAAAACATGTATAATGTTTTTGATATAATACAATTTCTATACCTATACCTATATTGAAAAAATTATTAAATAAAATAAGAAATAAAAATAATTTCAACTAAATAGAAGACTAAGCATTAATTTAGTCGAGCTTTTATTGCCTTAAGTCCATGAAAAAATGGCGTTTCGTGAGGAGGGTAAAAACTTCAAGATTTTCGGACTTCTTTCGAAATCCGGCTTATAATTCCTCAACTATGCATCTATGATGAGGAATGTTTACTTCAGCCATCTTTAACAAAATAGAAATATTGTAGCGGGCTTTAGGTCAATAAATAGTTGTTGTTTATTATTAGAGCGACGTTTCAGATATGGTGATGTCCTTCATCAGGCCTGTTATTAATCAAAAATTATAAAAGTAAATATTCTTAGAATTAATACAAAGAAAAATATACTGTGATATGTCAATAAAATATACTTCCAATACAACTAACAGTTATGTTTCTTATTTAAAATAAATGCCCCTCAAAAAAGAATATAAGTACACAACAAATTATGCTAAAATTTATAGAAAATATTAATGTAAGTTAAATTGTCACGTATATATTTATAACACAAAAATTTACTCTTTTCAAATTCGAAATGTTGAACAAAAGAAGAAAAAGAAATAAAAAATACACGAAACGAAGCTGCATTTTGTGCACACAATGCAAACCAGTGTCCCCAGATTGCGGGGAAAAGCACCAAATTTTCCGACTTTTTATTGAAAAGGGGAAAAAGGGACAAACCTTAAAAAGGGGAAAAGAGCATATGTCAATTTTTTCGAAATTTAACCAATGAAGACTGTTTTTAATGTCAGAGAACAACATACAAAACTGTTTCTTTTAATTTATTTATTTATTTATTTCAACCCAACCTGAATAAGTCAGTTTAGTAAGTTTTAAGTGGACTTAATTTTTTCCCTTAGTACTTCCATTATGATTATGTGATCTTTTAAGATTATGTGATTAAATGTATGCTACTAATAATATAGTATTATTTTTATAAAGATAAAACGTAATTTTCTGCACAAAACCTACACAAAACTATGAAGGGAGAAGAAAAGGGATTTTATTTCGAGATTTATTTATTTAGAGCCGCCAACGTTGTTTGGTCGCTTTACTAACGGACTGTATGTTTCACTCAGCTTATCATAATCTGGCCTACGGTTTACAGCATTTTCTATATTGATAATGTGCAACATCCCCAACAGCATTCTCTTTTCGTAATGCTTCTCCGTCTGCAAGATTTTGACTTTCTTCCAAACAATGAAGTGCGAGAACCGTTTTCAGCGCACCGTCACCCCCGCTTTTTATGTCTGATCAATGACCAGAAAGACATTTTTTCAATTTCTGCATCGATGTGCCCAGATTAACTGATGAACATGCCATCATTTAAAGATTATGAAATACTTGTCTCCTTCGATGTGGTATCTTTGTTTACTAACATTACCATACGATTTTTATGGGATGTAGTTCATAAAAAGTGAAATCTCTTTCAGGAACATAGTAAAATTAAAAAATCTATGTTTATGGAGACGTGTAGCGATTGCGACACCCAAACAGTTCTAAAATAAAATTCATGTTTGATGAGCTTAATTTATGCATGAGAGCCTAGATGGAGGTGGATGCGGTAAAGAGAATTTACATTCCTTTTTAATTTCTATAATTCTCGTTTAACCATTTTGAATTCGAATTTCATTCAATCTTCAGATGTGAACCAAAGCGGACAGTTTAAATAAAATTAAATATTAAAGAAGTAAAATATATTAATAGTTTTAAATAGTTTGTTTTTTATAAAGTTTTTATAAAACAAATTAAAATAAAATAAATTGATGGTTTCAATTTTATTAATCAACACGAAGCTAACAATAGACGCTTCGATTCTGTATTATTAAGAACAATTATTTAGAATTCGAATTTTAAATATATCAACAGAAACAAGGTGTACCTATGGGTAGTCCTGCATCGCCAATCTTGGATGATATTGTGATGGCGACATTATTAGATGAAGTACTAGGCAAACTCAGTTGGAAACCGAAAATTCTCCCGAAATATGTCGATGATCTATTTGCTGTAGTGAAGTCATCTGATGTTGATGTAATGCTTTATGCATTGAATTCGTGCCATCATAACTTGCAGTTTACAGTTGAAGTGGGACAACAAGGAGAACTTTCATATTTGGACGTCAAGGCGATAAGAAACAATGGCCGTTTCATCTTTGATTGATATAAGAAGCCGCCTTTAATTCTAAACAATCCAAAGGAGTTATAATTAACATGGCACGAAGTTTTATATATCGGGTTTTAGATTCAATTGACTTAATTTTTCGAAAAAAGAACATAAATATAATTCGAAACACCATGCTCTCAAATTCATTTCCAGCACATTTGATTGGGATCAGACTTGGAAAAGGTTAAAATCTTGCAGACGGAGAAACATTACGAAAAGAGAATGCTGTTGGAGATGCTGCATATTATCGATACAGAAAATGCTGTAAACCGAAGGTCAGATTGTGGGCAGAGTACGATAACTTGGGCGCCGAAAATTGATAACGAATATTCGTATCAGGGTCAAATAGAAGCATTTTTTACTATGAGAGGGTGTCTATCTCGCCCCGTTTAGGAGGTTGGAGCGATTTTCGATAAAAACGAGTTAAATGAAAAAATAAATATAAAAAGAAACGACAATAATTTAAATGCAAAACAATAAAGGTTTTAAAAGCCAGTAGTCTGATCTCTATTCCTATATTTAAAATAAATAATTTGTGTCAATAGTTTTCAAAAAATTTTCATTCAAACTCAAAATTTTGATAAAAAAAACGCAAAAAGAAATTATTGCATAAATTTTCCTCAAAATTTAGTTTTCTTTTTTGGTCAATGCTCATATTAATTTTGAATCGAACACAAAAAAAAAATTGAAAATTACTGGAAGTACTTTTTTATGAGTATTTTTTTATACTTAATGTGAGCTTCTTTTGATAAAAATTATCTTAACTTTTTTGTTTTATGTATTTTGGATGAAATCTAGTTCTTCCTTCGGCTTATTTGGTCATTAGTAATGGCAATGAAACAAAATAAGTTTACATTGATTTTAGCAACGTTTCGACAGATAGCTATTTCTGTCGTTTTCAGAGGATCTTTATAAACACATAATGAAATAAAATATAAATAGAGCATGTTTGCACATATTGGTTCAATAATTATTAAACTTACTTTATTCAAAACTAATTTAATAAAACAAATGATCAAACATTATAAAAAATTAACAAAATTATTTAAATTTTAAATAATAAAATACAAAACACTGAACACTAAGTTATAATATTTTTTAAATTTATATATAAAAAATAAAGCACTTTGACTGACGAAGTATTGTCGAATAAATGTTATGTTATTGGAGCAAACTAGAGAGCAGTAGACGGATGAGATGTTTGTGAGTGTCTTGTTTCCTATTCATGTTATTTTTCGTGTTCAGAATGTGAAGTGTGTCCAAAGTGTACCTTTTTGAAGTGTGTCATTTCGTTAGTTGAAACTAATTTTGGATTAAGCAGTGGATGCTTAGACGATATTCTGTATTTATTGAAAAAAAAAACACTTCATTTTCACAAAGGTTAAATAATCAATGACTTTGCTAAGCAATAGCCTGTACCAAATTTCTATTAAAAAAATAACGGTTCAAAATTCGATTGCATGTTCGTTTTTTATGGTCAAGCAGGGTTTGGACTTCATATTTATAATGTCGAAGCAAACTTGGAAGAAAATCGGAGTAGATCCAAAATTTCCGAGGTAGATTGAAACAAAACATTCAAAATAATTCAAAGTTTCAATAATTAATTATTGAAAATATAAATGTTTTTAATCTAAAAGAAACTTTGCATACACTCAAACTCGCACCCATCCTAAATCCTATCACAGGTCCAGGCAGGCTATTGCAGGGGGGCAGCATGCGCCCCGAACATACCTCACTGTTTGTAAGGCTGGTCGTTCGGAAAGTATGATAATTTTGAGTCAATTTGTGTAATAAGAATTATTTCATATTCTTTTTTTACTATCAAAACAAGATCATGGAAAAAACTAAAAAAAAATTTAATTGAATTAAAATAGCAGATTTGGTAATTTTTTATTTTCTCGAAAACTAGAAGACATAAATCATTTTGTTTTCGGTTTCTAACTAAGAATTAATATGAGCAACGATTTCTAGGAAAAAAATATAATGTAAAATCTCAAAGTTTTGAAAAATTGCACTGATCAGGAATGTTTCAAACAATTAAAACCATTCAATTTCCACAACGTTATAATATTAATTTATTTAAACTGGCAATTCCTATCAAGACAAACAAAAACATTATACAGGGTAAATTAACTTATAGGGAGGTGACCCTATGACTCGACCGTCACGTATGGTGGTTGCTACAAAAGTGATTTAACTAAATTATCTCAGCATCAAAAAAGCCACACAATGTAAAAACCGTTTGTAGTTGCGCTCGTCACCAAAACTCTTACTGCATTTATTGCAGTAAATCGATCGCAATAACAAACGGTTTTATCATTCGATGATGAACAAAAACAATTAGCATTTTAAGCTTACATGAAAGATTATAGAAAAACAAAACCCGCATAGGGAACATTAATGAGCCATAGGGTGGTAAGTGCAATGTTTGGCAGCTAAGAAAAAAAATTATAATTTTAAGCAAAACAAAAATTTAACTGAACATAATTAAAGAGAAATAAATTAAGTAATTTAAACACAAAAAAGTACAAAATACACAAAACAAATAGCCGTTGCGTTCCTCAACATGCCGCCCCCGCTGAAGGAATTTCAGGAAATGGCAAGAGTGCAAGTTTGGTTATGGGCCGCTTGAACGTTCCACGTTTGGTGCGCAAAGTAACCACTCGTACGTGTCCATCGTCACCTGGATGAACTTCGATAATTCTTCCTAAGAACCATTGTGACGGTGGCAGGTTGGGTTCTTTGAGAATGACCATGTCACCAACTTTAACATCTTTCTGACTTCTCTCCATTTTGGGCGCTGCTGTAACGATGTGAGGTAATCGGTTTGCCACCTTCCCCAGAAACCCTGCATCATGTTTTGTAAAAGCTCCCATCTTCCCAATCGATTGATAGGTGTTTCCAAATAACTTGGCTCAGTAATTGCAGTGTACGGTCTACCTATAAGGAAATGAGAAGGCGTTAATGGATCAAGATCTGAATCGGAAGAAGCACAAAGGGGCCTAGAATTTAAAAGGGCTTCGATTTGGGCTAACAAGGTACACAATTCCTTAAAAGTAAGAACACTATCACCAATGACGCGCCGAAGATGTTGTTTTACCAATTTGACCCAAAGTCCACCAAAATGAGGGCTGTGCGGAGGGATAAATTGCCAATCAATGTTTTCTCCGGCTAACATTTCTGCAACCTGCTTGTTGTGAGTTTGCGATTGCACCAGTTTGTACATTTCCGATAGAACTCGAGCTGCTCCTTGGAAGTTTGTACCATTATTGGAGTACATAACGCTGCATTTACCACGTCTTGCAATAAATCTTTTCAAGGCAGCCAAAAATGCATCCGTGGTCAGGTCCGAGACTAATTCGAGGTGCAGCGCCTTGGTTGTCATGCAGACAAATAACGAAATATATCCTTTTGACAACGTCGGTTTTCTTCCTCTAGACGAACGTAGAGTAATTGGACCAGCGTAGTCATATCCTGTATGGGCGAAAGCAATTGATGGATTCACACGAGACGAAGGCAAATTTCCCATAAGCTGGGTAGAAGTAATTTTTCGTTGACGAAAACACGTAACACAATCATGAACCAGTTTTTTAATGAGATTTCTAATTCCGAGGATCCAATATTCCTGACGAATCAAAGCGAAGAGTCCAAAAGCACCCATATGTAAAAAGTTCCTGTGAGCATCTAACAGAATCAACTGCGTTACAGGATGATTTTTAGGCAAAATAACAGGGTGTTTTATGTTAAAGGGAACTTCCTTGGCATTCGAAATTCTACCACCGACACGCAACAAACCGACGGCATCAATAAAAGGCGAAAGCGAACATAATTTAGATGTCTTGCCAACACAACTATCAGATTTAAGAGTTTTTATTTCACCAAGGAACTCATTTTGGGACCACATGAGACAGGAATTTTTAGAAAGACCAAGCTCGGAAAGCGAAAGATATCTATATCTTCTGTCACCTTTCGGCACACGACAAAAATATATGAAACGAAGAATATAGCCAATTATTCTCACAAGTTTCCTTCAATTAGAAATTTTAAGCGAAAGATTTTCAAGAAAGTGTTCAACCGTAACCGACACGTGAACTTCAACAACCTTTTTTCTTTCTTCAGGGATCTCTTCTATATCAATTTCATGATTATTTGGCCATTTATCAAAGTCCTGAGACAACCATTCTGGACCACTCCAACATATTTTGTGTTCCATTAAATCTTTTGGTGAAAGACCCCGCGAAGCACAATCTGCAGGGTTATCAGATGAACGGACATGACTCCAAGACAAACGAGGTAAAGAAGACAAGATCATAGACGTACGATTGGCTACAAATGTATTCCATTTTCGCGGGGTAGTGGAAAGCCAGGACAAGACAATTTGAGAGTCGCAGAACGCTGATACTCGAACTGGTTTGACATCCAACGATGACCGAATGAGCTCTATTAACCAACACAAGAGAAGAGCTCCACATAGTTCTAGACGTGGAATTGATAGCTGCTTAGCTGGAGCAACATGAGTTTTGCCTGCGACCAACTGAATTTCAACACCATCTTCTGAACAACTACGACAATAAACTACCGCAGAATAAGCTTTTTCCGAAGCATCCGATAAACCTATTAACTCCAAGCTTTTAGAATTTTGGTTAAACCTTCGAGAAATCCTAAAGTTTTCAAAATAGGTCAAATTCTCTCGATACAGCTTCCATTTTTCGACGATTTCAAAAGGCAAAGGATCATCCCAATCAGTTTGCGTCTTTGAAGTCCACAGCTCCTGAAACAGTACTTTCAACAAAATAGTGGAAGGAGCAAGAAATCCCAAAGGATCGAAAATCTTGGCAACTTCAGAAAGAAGTTTTCGTTTCGTAGGCAAAAATCGTTCAGGCAAAGTAATTTTATAAGTAAAGGTGTCATAATATGGATTCCAGACTAAACAGAGAACCTTGGTGGACTCCGATGAACTATCCAAGTCAAGTGAAACAGCTTCTTTACAGTTGATCTCACGCAATATCTCCCAGCAATTAGAACTCCACTTACTGAGCTCTAGACCTCCACAAGACAACATCTCAATTATCTGCTTCTTCAACTCTTAAGTCTCCGACAACGAATCAGCCCCGGCCATAAGGTCATCAACATACATATCATGCAAAACGGCATGCGACGCTTGAGTTAACTGGTGTTTGTAATCAAACGCTATTTGACGAAGAACTTTCATAGACAAATATGGAGCTGGAGAAGTACCATATGTCACGGTGGATAATCGATAGTGCGAAATGGGGTTATCAGGGGATTCTCTCCAAACGATCCTCTGGAAATCACGGTGCTTTGGATGCACCCAAATCTGCCGAAACATTTTAACAATGTCAGCACAAAATACAAAACGGTGAAGACGAAAACGTATACAAACATTTATCAGGTTACGTTAAAGAGGGGTTCTTATGTGAAGCATTTCATAAGGGAAACAATTTTTGGTATCCTTATGAGAACCATGGAATACAACACGAATTTTATTTGTTATAACGGCGTGATGAGGCAAATAAAAAACACTTCCCGACGTAGGTTTGATTTGATCATCTGGAATGCGCTCCATGTGTCCAAGGTCTAAATAAGTTTGCATAAATTTGCAATATTCAACTTTTAGATCCTTATCACGCGAAAAACGACGTTCCATAGCGAAAAGTCTCGATAAGGCTCCAGAGATGGTATTAGCAAACTTTACGTTGTCTTGTCGAAAAGGAAGTTCAACAATATATTTTTTGTCTGTTGAACGAGTAAGGAATTTTGAAAACTTTTTGTCCACCTCATCTTCACCTAATGTCAACGACGAACTTTGCGGAACCTCTTAGATTTCCCAAAAAGATCTTAAAATCACATCAAGGTCAACACCTGCGTGCAATGAAACTACCGAATTTCTTTGAAAACAACCCGTGACAACCCATCCAAATAAAATCTCATGTGCAACAACTTTTCCTTCTGGATCTGAACGATGACCGCTTAGCAGTACAATCCAAGCCTTGTCAGCCCCTAACAAAACATCAATGGGACCTGGGTTTTTGAGTCCTACGTCATCTAACAGCAGATCATTAAGGAAAGTAAAATAACTAGCTTCGAGCGAAAACGATGGAGTTTGGGAAGTTATTTGATTGAGAATATATGCCTCAACTTGCATAGTGTGAGGAGAAATGCGGGATTTTAAATTCAAATCAACAACACCAGCTTCAACGGACGAAATCCCAGATATGGGTAAACGAGCATGAGTACGTTTAAGGCCAAGTCTTTTCACTAAATTATCGGTCACGAACGAAACTTGAGAACCGCTATCCAATAAAACGCGCACGATATGGGTCTTTCCAGCAGCATCAAAAACTTTAACAACAGCTGTAGTTAGTATTACCGTGGAACGCAAATCATTTTTCATGTGGTTACTCACGACGGAAGCAGAGCTCTGGGTATGATCAACGACATTAGCAGAAGTAGCGAGACTACTAGTTTTATTTATGTTATCTAAGTGTACCAAGCTATGATGGCGAGATTTACATAACGTACAACGTGCTTTAACTCGACAGCGATTCGAGGAGTGATTGGTACCGAGGCAGTTATAACACAAACGTTGATCTCTAGCAAAACTGCGACGCGAAACGACCGACATTGAAATAAATTCAGGGCACTGTGGCAGATAATGTTCCTCTTTACACTTTGGGCAAGAAGTATTTACAACGGCTAAACTTTTTATGTTAATAGGATTTGACGCACGATAATTTTTAGCACAAGTGTTCTTCGGATCACTAGCTTCTAAAGCATTTGAACGTTTTTCTAAACATAAAAGAAGGTCCTTGATAGTCGATTCCTCTGACGTTTGATTTTCTAAAGCCCAAGCCTTTTTAGTTTCTAAGTCTGTTTTATTAATTAACAAATAAATAAGCCACGGATCTCTACCAACCGACTTAACCGCTTCTAGCCCGCGAATAACCTCATCAGCTTTATCCACTAATTTACGCAAGTGAGAGCCATCCCCCGAACCGACGTTTGACAATATTAGAAACTGTTCGATAAGTGCATTTATAATATGAAGAGGTTTATCATACCGATTTTCTAAATTTTCCCACGCGAGCTGGTAATTGGAGTCTGAAATACCAACATTATTCAAAAGATTAAAAGCATCATCGCGTAAAACCGATTTCAAGTATCTGAACTTTTGAGCACTAGAAAGTTTTGTGTTGCAGTCTACAGTTTGCAGAAACACATCGCGAAAACCCGGCCATTCACGATAATCGCCCGAAAATGGTGGAATGTACATTGGTTGCAGCTTTATATTTGTTGGGTTTTTATCTCCATTATTAGAAAAAGCTACCTGCCCCAATTTGTCTAACAGTTCGGATTGAGAAGCAACTAGTTCTCTTAGGGACACATTTTTTATCATCAACGTTAACCGGAGTAATTTCTTTTATACGTGTCAAAAGCGCACACTTTGATGTTATATATTTTAATTCTAGAATCTCAAACTCAGGTTCAGGATCCACGTATCCCTCTACCTCATGATATTCAAAAAGAGCCGATTGAGAATCGCAAATGTCTTGGAATGCCTTTTCGAGTCTCTCTAACCGCACATTTAATTCCGCAATATTCACATTTTCAGGAATGTTTTGTGCGTATGAGAAAACTCTGGTTATAGCACCTTTATAATGTCCGCGAGCTTGCTTTAAGATTTCCATTTCAATAAAAATAACGTTTTAAAGTCAAAACCCGACAACGATGTTTGATAAAGTCTAAATGTACCGCACAATTCACAAAAAATAAATTTCTTCCAAAAGACCAAGATTCCACCAACAACAATCAACAGATAATTCCAGAAAATCGAGCCCCAAAAACAAAAGCATCCATAAATAGCACACACTAGAGTACCAGGCGAAATTCAGATTTCTGATATATGATACTTATCTGTGTACGGGAATCCAAGGTCTAGCAAACCACCAACGAGAAAAAACGTGTGGTAATTGGAGACACCCTGTTGAGATCTTTAAATGAAATGCCTGTCATCGATTGACATATGTCAAGATACCTCATGGAAATTGGGCATTCACAAATCAGATCACATAGAAGAAACAACTACCTAACTGAATTAAATAAAGAATTATAAACTAAACTCGTTTTCTCTTTTTATATACTTGGTCTAGGTTACAACATTTTGGCGACGAGGACAAAAAGATAATCATGGCACTAAATGAAAGCGTGATGGCAAATGTGAACAACTCAGGGACGCAGTCATTTGGGAAATTAGAACAATTTCAACCATCAATGGTGTGGAATAACTATAAAGAACGGATGGAGTTTTACTTTGAGGCAAATGGCATTACAAATGAAATTTCCATGAGAGCCATATTTCTATCCTGCGTTGGAGAATCAACTTATGAAACCATACGTTCTTTGTTAACTCCACTAACCCCAAAAGATGTTTCATTCTACGAAATTATGGAAAAATTAGATCGTCATTTCCACCCAAAGCCTAATGAGATTGTTCAGCGTTTTACCTTCCATAAGAGAAGCCAAAAGAGTGACGAGACGATTGCAGATTTCGTGAAGGATCTGAGAAAGTTGTCGGAGCACTGCAGTTTTTTGGAGCTGGACAGTATGTTGAGAGACCAAATTGTGTGTGGAGTGGCAGATGAATCGTTGCAGAAACGTCTTTTCAGTGAACAAAAATTGGATTTCAAGCGAGCGTATGATATTGCTACAGCCCACGAGGCTGCGCATAGGCACGTGATGGATGTGCGAGGTAACATGGAGGTTATGGCTGTTTCTTCAAAGAAAGCACAGGGGTCCGGACGGTGTTACCGTTGTGATGGTAACCATTATGCAGACAAATGTTTCTTCAAGGATAAGAACTGTGATTTTTGTCACGTTAAGGGGCATTCTAGCAGTTCTGTGGTAGAGGAGAGAGAGAAGGAGCTTACGTCGTGTGCTACTCCAAATTATTTTTTTGAGCTAAACGCTATTCAAACATCGTCTATTCATCAGTTTTTGACGAAAGTTTTGATAAATGGTGTGGAAGAGTTTTTTGAGGTGGATTCTGGTGCGGCATGTACGGTGATTTCGGAAGTCACGTGGAATCGAATCAACCGTAAAAATAAGCAGCTTATGCCGTCTACGATAAAGTTACAAACCTGGTCGAAAGAGAAATTGAAAGTTCTGGGGTCAGCTATGGTGAATATTAATTACAATAACAAAGAAATGTATTTGCCAGTTCTCGTTATTTCAGGTGGTGGGAGATGTTTGTTGGGCAGGGATTGGTTTTCGGATCTGGGAATCACGGTACAAGGAGTATGTGTCATGGAGTTAGATGTGGGGGTGAGTGTGTTGAAGAAGTTTCACAATGTTTTTAGCGAACATTTGGGGGCGTTCAAAGGGCCTCCTATTTCGATTGAGGTATTACCTGGAGCTACACCTATTTTTTTGAAACATAGGCAATGCCCTATTGCTTGGAAACCAGCTGTGGAAAAAGAAATTAACAAACTTGTCAACCAAAAAATATTAGAACCAGTTTTATTTTCAAGATGGGCTACGCCGATAGTACCGGTATCTAAGTCAGATGGGTCGATAAGAATCTGCGGTGATTATCGCAGCACAGTTAATGCCGTCATCAAAACTAATTCATACCCACTTCCTCTATTTTCGGAGGTAATGGCCGCAATTGCAGGCGGTCAGATTTTTACGAAGTTAGACTTACAGCAAGCTTATCAACAGCTAGTGGTAGACGATTTCTCCGCTGAGCTTTTAACACTTAATACCCACAAGCGATTGTATAGAGTACGGAGATTACCTTTTGGAATATCGGCCGCTCCTGGTTTCTTTCAAAAATGTATGGACACATTGTTATTGGGTATTAATGGCGTTAAAGCATATCTCGACGATATAATTATTTCGAGGAAAGATGAATCTGACCATACACATAATTTAGAAGCAGTTTTAGAAAAACTGTCAGCAGCAAACTTAACTGTTAATAAGACCAAGTGTCTTTTTGCAAAACAAGAATAAGATTTTTTAGGATATCACATCAGTGGTAATGGTATCTCACCTAACAAAGAAAAAGTTCAAGCCATTCAACAAGCGGCAGTTCCAGAAAATAAGCAGATGTTACAATCATTCCTGGGATTATTAAATTTTTATAATGCATTTTTACCCCAGAAGGCAACAGTGGCAGAAAAACTACACCGTCTGTTAGATAAAAACGTGAAATGGGAGTGGACGAACGAGCATCAAAAAGTTTTTAATGAGCTCAAAGTATTACTCGATTCAGAAGCACTACTCATTCACTATGATATAACCAAACCACTTGTTTTGTCTTGTGATGCATCCCCGTATGGAGTAGGTGCAATTTTGGCACACAGAATTGGAAACACGGGAGTGGAGCGTCCTATCGCTTTCGCTTCTCGCACACTGGGAGTTCACGAGCGCAATTATGCTCAGTTGGACAAAGAAGCATTATCCATTATATTCGGAATGAAACATTTTCATCAATACGTAGCTGGAAGGGAAGTTTTAATTCTGACCGATCATAAGCCGTTACTAGGAATATTTAACAGAAAAAAGCAGATTCCTCAAATGGTGTCACCACGCATGCTACGTTGGTGTTTGTTGTTGTCAGCCTACGATTATAAAATGGAATATCGGCCAGGGCATAAGAATAGTAACGCGGATTGTTTAAGTAGGCTTCCTCAATACTCAAAAATTGATGCGTCAGAAAAAGGGCCGTCGGATATCCTTATGCTTGAAAGGATGAATAATTCCCCAGTGAGAGCCGAGCAGATTGCCACGGAAACAATGAAAGATCCAATAATGTCGCGCGTATTAAGATGCCTGCTGCATGGTTGGCCCCAAGAGTTGGAGAAAGCCGAAGAATTCATTCCATATTTGCGACGTAAGACAGAGCTGTCCACTCACAAGGGATGTTTGTTATGGGGAAGTAGACTCATCGTGCCACCCAAATTCCAAACACATATCTTGGAACTTTTGCATGGGTATCATACAGGGATTAACCTTATGAAGGCATATGCTCGAAGCTACGTTTGGTGTCCTAAAATGGATCAACAAATCGAGTTTCAAGTACAAAAATGTACCCAGTGTCAAACAAATCAACGAAATGTGCCTTCGGCTTCACGACAATTCATTCAACGAAGCGAAAAGCCCTGGAGTACGCTACACATTGATTTTGCTGGGCCATTTCAGGGGTACACTTTTTTGGTGGTGGTAGACTCAATGTCTAAGTGGTTAGAGGTAAAAATAGTACGAAATATGTCTTCAGCAGAAGTTAAAAACAAGCTGCGAGAAATAATAGCTACACATGGCCATCCTCAAAGGATTATTTCCGATAACGGAACGGCTTTTATTGCAGCCGAAATGCAGGAATTTTATGTAGCCAACGGCATTAAATTCAACTCCACTGCCCCTTATCATCCATCCAGCAACGGCCAAGCTGAACGCATGGTTCAGTATTTGAAGACGTCTTTGAAGACTTTGACTGAAGGAGATATGCAAACTAGACTACAACGTGTTTTATTTAAACAGCACACCACTCCGAACACTACAACGGGCAAAACCCCAGCAGAGCTTTTAATGGGTCGTCGACTTCGAACAGTTTTAGACATAGTACATCCCGATGATGGGCAATTAACTTATCCACTGTCTGAGACAAACCAAGGCATCAGGCGTTTTGAAGTGGGAGATCTGATTTATTTCCGGAACTATACATCAGGTCCATCCTGGTTGGATGGTACGGTAATTGAAATCACAGGTCCAGTTTCATATGTGGTAAAATCTGTTGATAATAAAATAGGACGACGACATGTAGACCAAATAAAACGTCGCGTTCCAAATGACAAGCCTTTTTTAATAGAGATTCCTACGGCCGAAGAACGTACTGAAATTGCTGCAGAAAATACACCGTCATCACACTCACTCCCTCCGTTACAATCTGCAGACACGAGTTCCGAATTTGACAAACCCCAAAGATCGGGATTAGATGAAAACGATGAGATGTTAACTAAGACCAATGTGCCCATCCCCACCACCTCGGAAACATCCGTTTCAGACAGAGTAACCCGTTCTGGAAGAGTAGTAAGAGCACCCAACCGATATGGAACAAATTAAGAATGGGAGGAATGTGGTAATTGGAGACACCCTGTTGAGATCTTTAAATGAAGTGCCTGTCATCGATTGACATATGTCAAGATACCTCATGGAAATTGGGCATTCACAAATCAGATCACATAGAAGAAACAACTACCTAACTGATTTAAATAAAGAATTATAAACTAAACTCGTTTTCTCTTTTTATATACTTGGTCAAGGTTACAACAAAACGAAAAGCCGATTCAAAAATATCCAAGGCGTAAGAAGGACCAACTTTGATCAGGAATGTTTCAAACAATTAAAACCATTCAATTTCCACAACGTTATAATATTAATTTATTTAAACTGTCAATTCCTATCAAGACAAACAAAAACTTTATACAAGGTAAATTAACTTATAGGGAGGTGACCCTATGACTCGACCATCTCGTATGGTGGTTGCTACAAAAGTGATTTAACTAAATTATCTCAGCATCAAAAAAGCCACACAATGTAAAAACCGTTTGTAGTTGCGCTCGTCACCAAAACTCTTACTGCATTTATTGCAGTAAATCGATCGCAATAACAAACGGTCTTATCATTCGATGATGAACAAAAACAATTAGCATTTTAAGCTTACATGAAAGATTATAGAAAAACAAAACCCGCATAGGGAACATTAATGAGCCATAGGGTGGTAAGTGCAATGTTTGGCAGCTAAGAAAAAAAAATTATAATTTTAAGCAAAATAAAAATTTAACTGAACAAAAAAATACACAAAACAAATAGCCGCTGCGTTCCTCAACATACACTTTTTATACTTTTTCCAAATTTTGAGTTTGAAAGTAGTTTTTTCAAAAATTATGGATAGATTTTTCACTTGATTTAAAAACTGGCTACTAAAATAGAGTATTGGCTTTCAAAAAAGATATAATAGTTAATTGTTGGTATAACCGTTATTTCTAATGATTTTTTTTCCATTTTAGTACTTTTTTCATTGAATTGCCCCTCGCGCCCCCATTAATATTTTATATATATATTATTGAAATCGACAAAAATCGATTTTAGAATTATTTGCATAAATGGAGTTTGTTTTCACTAAATCTTGAGAATACCTCCCTGAGTTCTAAGTAAGTCCAAGGCCATTTGAACGCGGCCAAAGGCCTTCCAGACATTTCCGAAAACTAAGGTCATCAGTTTTTGAAATAATTGGCATAATTGAAATTGGTTCAACTCATATCTGGGCTTAATTTTAAATTTGGACTGAAGGAGTGAATTGAATAATATGGCCGTTAACATAAGGTAACAAAAATTTTAGAAACCTTTAGTGTTGTAACGCGAACCGGTAGCGCGGTGCACGCCTGCCTTCTCATTCTAAAAATCTGTTTTTTTAATATAACAATCGATCAAAGATTTAAAAACTCTTAAAAGACATGCGGATTGCAGAGAGAAAAACAGATTAATTTTATGTACTTTATTCAATAGAGGTTAAAATTCAAGTAAGTGAAATTACGAAGGAGTGAGAAAAGAGTACAAGAAAATATAAATGTAGTTGAAAGTTCATAGTTTTAATTTACAATTCTCTTACAGTTGATCTTTGTATAAATAGTTAAAAGATGTGTTTGTTTAATATTTTAGTATGGTTATTTCAACAATCCCCCTCAATATTAAAAATTAATTAAGGTTAATTCCAAAAATTGTGAAACAAAAATAATGTTTGATTTTTGGTAGTGCCTTTGTAAGGCCATCTGCAACCATCTCATTCGTCTGAAGATATTTAACATGGACAGCACCTTCTTCGATAGCCTGTCTTATGAAATGGTCCTTATAATTGATGTGCTTTGTCTTTGAGTATCTGCCACCGTATTCTGCTATGTGCTGAGCACTTTGGTTGTCAAAGAAAATAGTCGTTGCTTCTGAGTATGCAAACTTTAACTCTTCAAATAAGTAGCGAAGTGAGTATGCTTCTCTTGCTCCTTCAGTTAACCCATTCTCTCCCATTGTACTATTTCAAGTACATCAAAATGCTGTTACTTTAGGTTAATATAAAATTAGGCTATGAAATAAAAATTACCTGTTTAAATGCTGTTTTGGCTTTATTGAGTGTTTTTGAATTTTTCCAAACATTTTTTTTTGTTTTAAATCGAAGTAGGCGTATGTTGAATTGTCTTTTTGCGCAAGGCATTTTATAATAATTTTTCTTTTTGCTTCCACCAAAAAAGTTTTAGTCTCAAAAATATTCTAACAACAAGATATTTTGCTTATTTCTGCAATATTTACCGGAAATAAACACAGAATTCATTTATAAATTAGTTCCCACATAATTTTGTATAAGCGTACGGAGGTAAGCAAGGCTAAAGTAAGATGTACTTTATAAAGTACAGTGGGTTCATGCATACATTTTTTCTTTTGAATATGCAGAATGGATTTAAAAACTATTTCGACTAATCATTTTTATGGACGACGCTTTCACAATCTCGATTCTGCCCTAGAGGAAATAGATAATAATACGGAGATAGTCAACGCGGATATTGTCATGCTTCCTCCACCGGTGGACTATGTTACGGATGAAGAATATATTGATGACGACAACATAAAGACCGTAGAGTTACCACAAGATGATCCAGGTGAGGTTGAGATTTTTGTGCGACGATGACATTCCATTTTCTGAGCTAAGAAAGTCCATTGCTCCGTCGTTACGGACAAAGTTTATATCATCAACAGAAGGAATTAATCGGACAGAGAACTATTTGACCATAATTCAAAGCTGCGCTTCAGATTTAGTTGTACTAAACGCAGTACAGGTCTTTGAAAAACTATTTGATTCTGAGGTAAGGCAACTTATTGTTAGCCAAACAATGTTGTATGCAGTTCAAAAAAACCAACACAGGACGAACAAAAGAAAGTCAATATTCCTCAGCCACTACTTTTCAAAAACTACAACACTAACATGGGTGGCGTTGATTTGCATGACCAGTTCATCGACACTTACTCCACTGAAATAAGAGGCAAAAAGTGGTGGTGGAACCTATTTACAGCTATGATCTCGTGTACTACATCCAATGCCTGGAAGCTTGCAAAGAGTTACAAAGGCGATCTACTAGAATTCACAAGAGCAATAACACTCCATTAACACAGATTTCATACTTTGAACCAAGGACATCCTAAACTCACTGTCAAACGAAGCATTGTGGAAAGGATACCACTTTCCCAAAAAACTACCTAATCAACTAAGATGTCGCCAATGCTCCTTTAGATCAAAATGGTGCTGTGAAATGTGTAATGTTACTTGTGTATATGAAAAGCGTGTTTTAAAAATGTTCATGTTAATGAAAATTAATGTTATAGTGCATGATCCCATTGTACTAAAAAAAGTACACCGTCATAACTCCTAACTAAAATTTTTTTAAATATTTTTCATTTATTTATGTCTTAACTTTCATCTCAATAAACAGAAAATATTATAAAAAGCAAATATTTTTTATTTTGAATACCTCTGGGTGTTAATGGGTTAAAACGATATACTCCGCTTCGGCGCTTGATGTGGAAACGGTTTGTTGTTTTCTTTATTCTCAACTTATGGCAGCACCTGCAAAAACAAAACAAAAAACCACTTTCAGATTTGGAATCATTTCGGTCCTCCGCCCAACTAGCGTCAACATATCCAACCAAAGGCAACCCAGTTTTTTTGAATTCAAGTCGCGCGTGTTTTGTAGCATTAATATAACGAAGTCAATTAATTGCAGTAGTCATATGCTGTTTTTCGAATTTTGGCTGAATTCAGAAAGTGAACTTACACTATAAGCAATATCAGGACGACTAAATACAGAAAGATGCATTAAAGATCCTATAAGTTCTTGATAGCTTAAGCATTCTATTGGCTCATTTTCACCACTAATTTCTGGTTCCCTCTCAAGTTTGAGCTTAGCTTGCATTGGGATATTAAAAGGTTTTGAATTTTGCAAATTGTAATTCAAAATAATTTTGTTTATATAACTAGTTTGGCATATTGAGAGTATACCCTGCTTCTTTTGAATTTGTAATCCAATACATAGGGACGGATGTCCTAAATCTCGTATTTCAAAACTTTGTGACAGACTTTGTTTTATATCCATAACAAAGTTGTTTTCATTCGACGCGATGATTATATCATCAACATATATACCCATTATAGTTTTTAAATTATTTTAGGCCCGAAAATAAATACAGTTATCATATTTAAATTGTGTTAGTTCAAGTATTTTGAGTTTATCGTCTAGAGTCTTGTGCCATTCTCTACTGGCTTGTTTTAATCCATACAACGCTTTATGAAGACGACACACTTTATTTGGATGAACAGCATCAACAAACCCATCTGGCTGCTTCATTAAAATTTCCTCTTTTAAATTTCCGTTCAAAAACGCTGTTGATACATAGAGGTGGTCTAGTTGTAGATCATGTTCCACAGACAGAGCATAAATCAGGCTTAGAGAACTTTGACGAATCACTGGTGAATATGTTTCCATATAATCAATCCCATACCTCTGATTATAACCCTGCGCAACAAGTCTTGCTTTTCGACGATCTACACTCCCATCAGGCAAATATTTGGTTTTAAAGATCCATCGACATCCGATCGCGTTTCTGTCTGGAGGCAAATCACAAAGCGTCCACGTATTATGTTTCATCAAGCAACTGTTTTCATCTTTCATAGCCATGTACCATTCCTCTGCATGGGAGGAAGTTTTTAATTCTTGATAGTTGGCTGGATCATCATAATGACATGCATTAAAGACTCTCTCTAGAACAAAGTTTGAATTGTGTCTTGCTCTTGTGTGATTACTAACTAAATTTTTATTTCTTGTTCGGCTACTAATAAAATCTTTAAAATTTAATTCATTCTGACTTTGATCTATTTGTAGATTTATTTAAAACAAAAGCTCTGCATCCTATCTGACGTAAATGACTAACTATCGGGATCCTTCCTGTCCATATTTGTTCTGGAGTACTGTCAACATTAAGATTAGTTGAACAACAATTTCTTATATAGGATGCAGTGTGTACTAGCTCTGCCCATAAAAACTTCGGAAAAGACCCATCAAGCAGAAAAACACCTCGTTATTTCCACGATTGTGCGGTTCATCCGCTCGGCAACTCCGTTCTGTTGTGGCGTATATTCCGCACTCAGCTGATGCTTGATTCCGTTTGATTTCAAAAATGTCGAAAATTCAGTACTAACAAGTTCACGCGCGTTGTCGCTTCTCAAAACTTTAATTCTATTGCTTGTTTCATTCTCTACTTGGCTTTTAAAAATCTTGAATACATTCAAATATTCACTCTTCCTTTGCAAAAAGTAAACAAAAACTTTCCTTGACCAGTCATCAATAAACGTTGCGAAATATACGCACTTTCTTAAAGACTCAGTTTTAAATGGACCGCAAAGGTCAGAATCAACTTGTTCTAGTAGATTTTTTGTTTATTTTTCATTTTTAATAGGAAATGTGAGTCTGGTTTGCTTTCCTCTGAAACAAGAAATGCAACTAGGTACAGAAGAATCAAATGTTGGTAGACCCTGAACCATATCTTTTTCTTTTAACTTTCAAAGAGACGCCATTTTAAGATGTCCGTAGCGACGGTCCCAAGCTTCTAACAAATTATCACATTTTGTTTCCGCTACTCTGCAAATCTTAGTTTTTTTCTTTTATGCTGAACATGTTTACTATGTATAAGCTTTTGTGTTTCTTAGCTTCTAGCATAACTGAACTATTTTTAACTATCAACCCGCGATCTCCTTCTATGATAAGTTTACAACCGTTATCTGTGGCTTTACTTGCTGATACAAGATTGCTTCTAAGCTCAGGTATAAAAAGTGTATCACAAAGCAAATAGATGTAGGTTTTCCGCATACTAATGCATTCAATTTAACTGTTCCGATCCCCTTGATGTTTGCAAAATTGTTGTTTGCGACTTGAACTATTCCGGTATATTTTTTTTTATTAATGTTAGTAAAAAAAACTTCCATGCAGCACATATGAGATGTAGCCCCACTATCTACGTACCAATTTAAACGTTCGGTAAAATCTTCTCAAACATTATATGAAGCTTCTTCTACTGCTCTATCTGTTTTGTTTAATTCTAATGCAATGAAACCACACTCATCTGAATTGTATTCTTGCCTTAAGCTTCCTGTCTGTGCCAAATTGGATCTATCTCTCACTCTATTTAACACAACGTGGCAGTCCCGTTTTTTATGCCCTTTAAACCGCATCGATGACAATTAATTTGAAAGCGTGACGTACCTGTTTGTTTTTTGTTTTCAAACCTTTTTGGATGAGAGTTTGTATGGAATCTTACTTTGAAGTCTTCCTCTCCTCCTATCTCGCAAACACTTTTTTTCTTATCACCTGCTTCCAATAAACGGGCTCGCAAGACTTCCATAGTAGGGGATTCATTTGATGCATCAAATGCTGCTTGTAAATACTTAAACGACTCAGGCAGACTATCCAGTAGCATAACTACGAGCAGGTCATCGTCCAATTTAGCGTCCATCTCACGTAACCGATTAACAATCAAATTAAAATTAATTAGATGATGTTCCATATTTTGGTTTTCATGCATTTTGAAATTGAGCAACTTACGAAATTCTTCCAATTTAGTTCGGGTTCCCTTACGATTATATGTTCTCTCCAAAAAATCCCATACTCCCTTCGAAGTCGATATTCCATGCACTAGTAATACTTGATCTGGAGTCATTGAGATAATAATCTCACTTCTGGCATCCAAATCTTTGTTATTCCATTCTTCAAATCTTGCAGCCTCAGCACCATCTGCTGGTCTTTGCTCATCTCCCTTCACGTACTTCAGCAACCGATTCTTATGGAGAATTGCATCCATCTGGTGCTTCCAAGTTAAAAAATTATTTCCATTAAATAATGGAATTTTTCCGGTTAATTGTGCCATTATAAAATAATACTTTTATTTATTTAAATTATAACTTTTATTATGTTAGAACTGGACCCATAACCTCTTAAAAGACATACGGATTGCAGAGAGAAAAACAGATAAAATTTATGTACTTTATTCAATAGGAGTTAAAATTACGAAGGAGTAAGAAAAGAGTACAAAGAAAATTGCTTAAAAGTGAGCTATAAATGTAGTTGAAAGTTCATAGTTTTAATTTACAATTCTCTTACAATTGGTCTTTGTATAAATAGTAAAAATATGTGTTTGTTTAATATTTTAATATGGTTATTTAAAAATGTTTTGGTAGGTTTTTTTTGGAAAGTATGGTAGTGTAAGTGAAAAAAAAATTAGTGTACACAAACTAACACGGGCTGCCAGGTATAGGTATCCCTTTATTATATTTGTACCCATGTTATAATTTGTTTAAATGTATAAGTATCTTTGCTTTATTTTATTATATATGTATTCGCTGAGAAACTCTGTGTTCATCGAATAACACGAAAGAAGAGTCATTCATTCATCTACCTCGCTAGTATAAAGACGTGTTCCACTGTTGTTATAAATAAAGATATACCTAATTATTAAATATTCAAATCGAGTGTTCATTTATTTTGAATCCAAAAGATAAGACTCTGCCATCTTAAAGTAGGAATTTTATTTTGCAAGTGGCAACCGTGCTTGTAATGCTAACCGAATGCGCTTTTTTCTTGTTAATGTTATTGAAAATGCATTAAAAAAAAACATATATAATGTTTTCTTATAACACAATTTTTATATACCTACATTGAAAATATAAATAAATAAAATAATAAATAATAATAATTTCAACTAAGTAGAAGACTAGCATTTATTTAGTGGAGCCTCTTATGGCATTCAGTCCATAAACAATTACGTTTCGTGCGGATGTTCACTTTGCACTCATGAGTTGATGATGAGTTAGCACCTTTTCAATACGAAAACCTCCGCTTGTTTCAGTTCAACTTTATACAACAAGATTACGATTGCAATCATTAAGCTGGAAGTGATTTAAGTGGAAAGTCTTCATAATCAATATTTACCTACATTCTTCTTTTTTTAACTTTTCGTTTCGGGAAAGATATAATCGAATTAGGGTTGATTAAAAAAAATAACAAAAAAAAAAAAAAACCTTACTCTATTCGCCATGTAAAGCTAACAGGATGCACTTTTATTTTGTTAGTGTTACTTAAAGTTTATTGAAAGAATAACTAGACTCAAATTAAGGTAAAATACGTTATTAAAAATAAACACCAGTTAATGTTTTTCAAGAACTTAAATTTATATTAGTACAATAAATAAAGTAATTATACCGTTCATTATTTTTATTTTATGCCATCATCGTTCAGGCAGGGCCGACCCGAGCACAATTAGCGCCCTGTGCAAGCTTCACCATAAGCGCCACTGGTTCGTGGTTGTTGTTTTTTTATTTTTTCCTGGAATAGCAAATCCGTCAATTAACCAACTCACATCATGAATGAATGAATTAATAGTGGGGTTAGATACACTGCGACCTTAAGGTCTATTGTGCCCCCATCTAGAGCCGGATGAGAATTCTCATACTACAGCTCTTCTTCAAGTCCTATGGCCTTGATTAATTTTAGTAATTGGAGTATCTTCAGAGAGGGTAGTTCGCTCTCTTCTATCTGGTAACGCCCCAGATGTGTGAGTCTTTTTTGTAGTAGTGTCCCACATTTTCCAATTAGATGGTCTGGAGTTTCCTCGTGTTCATTACAGAATCTGCATATCGGATCGTTTGTTATACCGATGATACTCAGGTGTCTTTTGAGTTTGCAGTGGCCTGTGAGGAAGCCCGTGATTATTCTTAGATTATTTTTACTTAAGCCAATGCAGTCTTTGAATCTTACTTGGTTGTAGTTCCCAAGTAGAATTTTGGCCTGTCTTAGCTTAGGAAGTCCGTTCCAGGTAATGTTTCTTTTGGACTCCTCTTCTGTTTTGATTCTGTTTTTAATCACATTTTCACCAACACCGCAGTAGGGTTCTGGCCCCATGAGTGCCGTTTTTGCCCCTATCTTTGCCAAAGAGTCTGCCTCTTCATTACCTTGGATACCTTCATGGCCTGGTACCCAATAAAGGGTGATTTTGTTCAGTTTGCCTAACTCGTTTAGTTGTTCTACGCAACCCCATACCAGTTTGGATTTAATGGCGTACGAGTTTATGGCTTTTAGTGCAGCTTGATTGTCTGACATAATTGAAATGTTTCGTTTACGGTAGTTTTTTTCGATATTTAGCTCAGCACACTTTCTTATGGCGTTTATTTCCGCTTGAAATATACAACAGGACTGTCCCATCGGCACAGAGAGTTCGGTTTTTGGCCCAAATATGCCTGCGCCAGTCCCTTCAGCTGTTCTCGATCCATCAGTTTACCACTTGATGGCATTTGTTTGGTAGGTATAATTTATTGATTCGTCTACCCATTCTTTCTTATTACTCAACTCCAAACGATATTGTTTTTCGAAGTACAACTTCGAAGTACAACTTGACCATGTCATCCCTTGGTATATCTATTAAAGGCATTGACTTAGAAAGAGAGTCTTTCTCCCTGACACTTATGATTTTACCTGGTCCAGTTCCTTCTTTTGCAAATCTCAAGATTGCACTTTTTGCAGTACTTCCAACGACAATATGTAGTGGAGATAAATGAAGGATCACCTCCATTGCTGCTGTAGGACAGGTTCTCATGGCTCCAGTGATACATAAACAAGCAAGCCTTTGCACCTTTTCAAGTGCCTTTCTTGTTTTTTCCAGTTCGGTTCTTTTGTGCCATGCAACCGCACCGTAGGTGATGATGGGTCTCACCATTATGGTGTACATCCATCTCAGGATGTTTGGTTTACATCCCCATGATTTTCCTGCAAGTCTCTTGCATATCATTAGGGCTTTCGTGGCTTTCCCGACAGTTTGTTCTACATGTTTGTTCCAGAGGAGTTTACTGTCTAGTGTAATACCTAGATATTTCACCTCGCTCTTCATTTCTATTATCTCACCAGCTAATGTGATTGCTCTCATATGTGGTAAAAGTCTTTTCTTTGTGAATGGTACGATCGTGGTTTTTGAAGGATTTATACTTAGTCCCACTGAAACACACCATTTTCTTGTGATTGTCAGCCCTTTCTGTATTATATCACAGAGGACTTCTTCGAACTTTCCATAGGCTATAATAACAATGTCATCAGCAAAGCCGATGCATCGTACGCCCTGTGAAGTAAGACATTCTAATAGTTCATCTACAACTAGGCTCCACAGCAAGGGTGAAAGTACCCCTCCCTGAGGACATCCTCTTGTAGTGATGATACTCTGGATGTTTTGTCCAGCATATGCCTCACCCGTTCTTGTGCTCAACATTTCACCAATCCATCTGGATATTGTGGTGGAAACGCATTTCCTTGTTAGGGCTAGGGTAACTGCTTCATGGGATGTGTTGTCAGAAGCTCCTTCTATATCTAGAAAGGTTTCTTTTACATCCTTCGCTTTTTGCAAGGTATTTGTGAGCTCGTACAGTGCTGTCTCGATTGATCTGCCAGCTCTATACGCATGCGATGGTTTAAAGGCATAATACTTCAAATCTTATGAAGTTATCTATTATTTTTTCCAAAGTTTTCAGTAGGAAAGATGTTAGACTTATAGGCCTGAATAACTTTGGATGTTTTGTGTCTTTCTTCCCAATTTTTGGAATAAAGATGACCTTAGTTCTTCTCCAAATGCTTGGTATATACCCAATTGCAACGCTACTTCGAAAAATGCTAATGATATGTGGAAGTAATTCTTCCTTCAGTTTTTGCAGTAAAGCTGGAAAGATGCCATCCACTCCAGGTGACTTAAAAGGTTGAAAGGTACTAATAGCCCATTCAATTCTTTTTCCCGTACAGATCGATGTGGCCATTTTCCAGTCTACTCTGGTTGTCTTGAGAGGTATTCTCTCTAGATTATTATTCTGTGATAATATTCTGCCAGGGAAATGGGTTTTTAAGAGCAGATTTACTTTCTGTTCTTCATTCTCAGTGAAGCTACCATCTTGGTTTCTAAGCGCTACTGATGTTAAAGTTGTTGTTTTTGCTAAAGCTCTATGCAGTCTAGATGCTAAAGGTGTAGATGAGATACGCTCGCAAAAAGCTGCAAAACTGCCTCTCTTTGCTCTTCAAATCTCTTTGCTATAATTTGTTAGCTCTTCAGTGTAATGTACCCAATTTCCAGTTCTTTTGGCATCATTGAATAGTTTTCTTACCTTGAATCTTAATTTTGAAAGAGTTTTGTTCCACCAAGGAGCATCTTTTTGTTTTTTGGTGGATTTCACAGGGCAACCAGTTTCGTACGCGTCACTAATATCTCCGTTCAATTCACCAACAAAATGTTCTAGTTCAAGGTGACAATTTGTCGTTTTAGCTGGACCTAATTGTTCTAAGTTATTCCTCAGGACATTTTTAAATAAATTCCAGTTTGTCTTCGTAGGGTTTCTTCCAGAGGTATTCTCTGTGTGAAGGTCTCTAAGAGAAAACGTTATTATTTTATGGTCAGACATTGAGGGCTCATTGGATACTCTACAATCCTCAATTAGACTACTTAGGCTCGGAGACCCAAAAGTTATATCAAGGACTTCTTCTCTAAACCTAGTTACAAAAGTTGGGGTATTCCCTACATTGAATATATCTAGATTTTTTTCAAGAATAAAGTCTAAAAGATACTCACCCCTTTGATTGATGTCGCTACTACCCCATGTTGTGTGGTGGGCGTTCGCGTCGCAGCAAATCATCAGCGGTGTCCTTCTTTGGCTGCAGTACTCAGCTAGTTTTCTAACTTCCACTGGAGGTATGTTGTCGTCATCTCCAGCGAAGTAAGCAGATGCTATAATTAGGGTGCGGGGGTTGCCCTCGATGTTTATTTGGGCCTGGATCGGTACTAAATCCCGCGTCATAAATTCTGAAAGACATATAAAGTTAATATTTTTTCTTATTATTATGCATGCTCTGGGTGAGGCTTGCCTCGTGTCCCATATTCCCTGTGAGTCTTTATTATTAAGACCCCTTACTTGATCCCTGTTTACCCAGGGTTCCTGAATCAGCACCAGCCCTAGGTTGTCCTTAACAAACCTTCTTGCTATGACGGCCGAAGCCGCCTTTGCGTGATGGATGTTTATTTGGGCTATTTTGGTGCCGTTCCCGCGTCCGGTCATCTTGGTTAGTTTTTGGGGGCAACTGCCCCCTCATCCGCCAGCAGATGATATTCTTCCTCTTCCGTGGGATGTATTTCTTCCAGGTCTTCTGGAACGGGAGAGAGGTCCATGCCCCCTAGATCTCCCTCTTTTTCCATCTTCGATGGCTCATCCTCTAAGACCAGGATTTGACGGTCAGTATCTTCCTCTTGGGGTGTGGGTAGGGATAGGGATATTTGGATTAGGATTGTAGGTAATGTGGGAGTTGTGGGGATTGTGGCGGGTAAGGTTAGATCATGGGTAGGGAGTTTTGGTTGGGATGGTTGAGTTTGGGAGCTGGATGGGTGGTTTGCATCAGAGGAAGTTGCGGAGGGACTTGTTTTAACGGGTACCTGGTTCTCCGTTGGCTTTTGTGTCATCTTGTTCTCATTTAGCTTTTTGAAGCCTGACACATATATTTTGCCAAATTTATAATGGAGTTCATGGTTCTCCCTTGTGATAGTATCTGCCGATCGGCCGTCAATCCCGATAACAAGCAACTGCCCTTTTCCTTCTTCTTTGCTTCTCAATACTTTCCACGCTTGGGCTTGAATGAGGGCTAGGGACTTTTTGTCATCTTGGCCGATGCTTCCGGGAGGAAGAGCGTAATCGTGTGCATCTTTGGAATGTCTTCTCCATAGCGTGAGGTTATTTTGATGCCTTTCCAAGATTTGAGTTTTGAGGCTCTATCCCTCAACCAGTCTGCAGTTTCTTGACCTGCGCAATCGACCACCAGTAGACCATTTCTGAAATGAAGGCCTTCAAACTTGAGCTTATGCTCATATCCGATGGACACTTCATCTATGATGGCTTCCTCAAGTACGGTAAGGTCATCCGAGCTCAATGTAACTTGAGGATATTCTTCAGGAAGTCCAGCTATTCGCACTGTTTTTGTCGCGCTTGCGTACGTCTGCTGCCTGTGAGTACTCGATTCATGGACGGTATGTGTTCCCGCTGCCAGTGAATCCACCATTTTTATTTTCTTTGTGTTCAGCCTTTTGGGAGGAGATATATGGGTACTGTTCCTCTTACCCTGTTGGCTTGTTTGGGGACCACTGTTTGCTTGGGTTTTCCTCTCATCCACTCTTTTCCTGGCATCTTGGGAAGTCATGCCCTCACCAATGAATCTAAGAAACCATTTGGTGGCTGCTCCATTTAAGCCTCTTCTATACGGGTCATCAAGCGCGCCCGGCTTGCCCGGCATGGTGGTAATGGCTGGCTATTCCGTTTTTGGCTTTTTCTGGCTTTGGAGTGGTCTTTGCCCACGCCCGATGTAGATGGAGGTGCTTTTTCTTGTGAAGCTGTTGTTGTTTTTTCTTCACTTTTCTGTTTTCCATCTTTCACTGATTTGGGAGGTATTCTCCCTGAACCTGTGGATGGTTGCTTTCGATAAACATCGTTTCCTAGCCCGGGAGGTATTCTCCCTTGACCAGTTGACTCTGCGTCTCGACGTTCTGCCCGGTTTTGCACTTCTGTAGGAGGTTTTCTCCACGCATATTTGCTACATCCCGGTCTCGTATCGTCTCCGTGGAGGTCTTTCTCCTTGCGATCTGCAATTTCATTCGCGGTAGCATCCCGCGGAATGAAGAAGTTCTTAAAATTTTTGTTGTTTTTTTGTTTTTTTTGACATTTAAATTTTGTCCCCACGATTAGCTAGAGAAATTGAGTCCGCCGTATCAGAGCTCCGCATGATATAGTAAGGTCGTAGTTACTCTTTGATTTGACCTGGTGTCAAAGAGGTACCGTTATAATACAGCCGGTATACCCCCTGGCAGCAAACCATCCAATAGGCACGGTCCACGTAACACCCTGGATTTGGGGGGACAGTTCTTAGTTCGTAACTCCTCAAAATTCCTGAGATAAGGCTACACCTAGTGTTCAGGTCAGATGAATCTTTGAAACTTAAGCCTCCGCACCGCGTCAAGTGACTGCCAAGCGAAGGGACTCACATCATGACATTGGCATTATTTTTTCATCACACTGTATTTTGTAATGGTTTAAAAGTGTACAATCTAGTTACTCATCTGGTTTTTGAAAGAATACTTGAGTAAAACCAGAAATAAGCTTTTATTTTTATAAGTTTTAAAAAATTGCCTATATAAAAAACTACGTAAAAAAAATTTAAAATTTTCAAAGTACAGCCATTCAGTTGAATCATAAGCAATTCGAGAAAGTAATAAAATCAATCTTTCCACAGTTTTATATTGCTTTTTCAAAAATTTAGTGAAGTGTTCTTCATCATTTATTAATGTTTTTATAAACATATCTGATAGTTACAGAAAA